>CM021102.1:154834193-154894349 GCA_007115665.2 Sequoiadendron giganteum
GGAGAGGGGAGATAAATATAAATAGATAGGGAAGGAGATGTAGAGAGTGGAGGGATGGTGGGAGAGGAAAGGATGAGATAGAGGTGAGTGTGTGTGAAAGGGAGAGAGAGTGAGAGAAGAGAAAATGAGGGGAGAGAGGAAGGGGGAGAGAGAGAAAGAGATTAGAGAGGGAAGGGGGGAGAGATAGAGAGTAGAGAGGGAAGGAGAGAGTAAGAGAGAAATAGGGGTGATGGAGAGAGTGGTAGGTAGTGGAGGGAGAGGTAGGTAGAGAGGGAATGAGAGAGGTATGGATAGGAGGGAGAGAGGGAAGGAGGGAGAGTGAGTTGGAGAGAGTGGTGAGATGGAGAGAGTGGTGAGATAGAGAGTAGAGAGGTAAGGAGAGAATGAGAAATATAGATAAAGAGAGAGAGGGAGGTCGGAGGGAGAGAGAGGTAGAAAGGGATAAGTGATACATAGAGAGGGAATGAGGGAAAGTGGGATAGAGAGAATGGTGATTTAGAGAGTAGGGAGTGAGAGGGAAGGAGGGAAAGTGGTAGAGAGGGAATGGTGATTTAGAGAGGAGGGGGTGATAGGTAGGGATAGAGATAATGGTGAGATAGAGAGGAGAGATAAAGAGTAGAGAGGGAAAGAGGTAGGGAAGGAGGCATAAGTGAGATAGAGAGGGATGGAGAGAGAGAGTGATGGAGGGAGAGGTATGTATAGAGAGGGAAGAGAGAGGAGAGATAAAGAGTAGAGAGGGGAGGGAGGGAGGGAGAGGTAGGGAGATAGAGGTGTGTGTGTGAGTGAGAGAGAGAGAATGGTGAGATAGAGAAAAAGATCAATTGAGAGAGAAAGAGGGGGAGGGAGGGAGGGACAATAGTGAGAGAGATTGGGAGGAGAGACAAAAATAAGGGGAGGGAGGGTGAGGTCGAGAGAGGGAGGGAGAGGAGAGATAGAGAGAAGTAGAGAGGGAAGGAGGAGGGAGGGAGTGTTAGCGAGGGAGATAGAGGTTTGTGTGTGAGAGAGAGAGATAGAGAGAGTGGTGAGATAGAGAGGGGAGAGTGAGAGGGAGGGAGAGAGAATTATGAGATAGAGAGGAGAGAGTTAGAGAGAAAGTGGGGGAAGAGAGGGATAAAGAGTGAGAGAGAGATGTAGGTAGAGGGAGGGAGAGGAGAGATAGAGAGTAGAGAGGGAAAGAGGTAGGGAGGGAGACATAAGTGAGATACAAAGTGATGGAGGGAGAGGTAGGTAAAGAGAGAGAGAGGGGAGATAAAGATAAGTAGAGAGGGAAGGAGATGTAGAGAGAGAAGAGATAGAGAGAAGTAGAGAGGGGAGGGAGGGGGACAGATGTAGGGAGGAGAAGAGGGGTGAGAGAGAGAGAGAGGAAGGGAGGGAGAGAGAGAGGAAGGGAGGGAGAGAGAGAGAGTAGAGAGGAGAGAGAAAGATGATACAACTTTTTGACTACTAAAATTTGACCTTTTGATTGCTGAAATTTGAATTGTTGATTACTGAAATTTGACTAAGTCTCAAATTTTTAAGATCTTCCAAAAACTAGAATTTGCATTATAATTCCTAGAGATCTGAAACCACTCTCAAACATCTTGCCTATATAAATGTAATATAGCTTAAAGTATAAGAAATTAAATGTCCATATTATGTAAATGTCAACTTATACTTAAATGTTTATTTCATGTATATAGTTTCCCTAGAAGAGAAAGTGAAAATAAAAGAGTTTAGAAAAATGCATTCCAAAATTCATTGCAAAAAGAAAGAGAACTCACACTTGTTCACTCATTGGAAAATTCAAGCCATTTGGCGAGCACAATATGGCCTATTACGGTTTTTGTTTTTCAATTTGGCACCGAAATTGTGTCACAGATTGGTGCACTTAAGCTTTAATTTTATAATAATACTTTATTTATTAATATCTATTTTGTCTTTCAATTAATGTTAATATTGTTTCTAATATATTAAATATATTTTTTAGGTATATTCTATTAAAATTTTAATTCTATTATTTAATTATTTATTGTTGGTAGTTGTTGGGAGCTCGTGGTTGTTGGTGGGCTCTTGTTTGATGTGGTTGTTGTTGATGCTATAGGAATTTATATGTGGATTCCTTCCTTTGTCTATTGTGTGATCTCTCTATCATCTATGGCCTTACTTGGGGTGAGGTATGGTTTTCTCCTTTTAGGAGGGTGTTGGGAGTTTTGGCTATCTATTATTCTTGGCTAGCATGTCAAGGAGGATAGGGTGCTTAATGGATTGGTCAACTCTCTTCAATTTTCTTGTGAGGATTTATTTTAAGTTCCCATAGGGCTACTAATGTTGGAAAGCTTGTTGTTGCTGAAAACTATTCTGAGCAACTTCTTGGTGCTTGCAACTGACGGTGTTGGTTCCCTTTTGAGTGAGTTATTGATGGTGGAGTTGCAGCAAATGCTGGGGTTCTACTACATTTATTGGGGGGGATTTTTCCCTATCTCTCCTCGGGCTCTATTTTGGAGAAAACTTGTGCTACCAAGGGATGTTAGGTCATCCCTTTCTACTGAACTTGCTAACCATCTGATTCTTCAACTATTGTTTCCTATAGAGGGGGAGATTATTTTTTTGAGTTGGAGCACTAGTTCCTTTTGAGGTGGAGCTTGTATGGCCTAGAGAGATGGAGTTTTTATGGTAAATGTTTTCTTATCATCCTCATGTATAGAGGGGTTCCCTCTCTCTTAGGGGTGGAGGTGGGGTTGGATTTTCGAGTGGATTGGACTTGCAAGTTGGCTTATTTGTTGATGTGTTTGGTTATGCTTCCCAATACCCCTATTGAGGTGGGGTGTTTCGTTGTGCTAAGTGGTTGGTTTACCGACACCTGGTTGATTCAGGTTGTGATCAAGATTCATAAGGGTTCAAGGTTCCTGATAAAACTTGGATGTAAAAGGTGGAGGGTCTTGTTGCCCTCTTTTTCTTTGTGTAAACCCTGGTTTTGTATCTGCACAAATACAACAAAAAAACACATTAATAGATCAATATGCAAGGTAAAAAACAAGGAATCCCTATGAAATCCATTTACAATGCTCAAAATAGGAAAATGAAGAACAAAACATGGAAAGATAAGTAAAAATCCGAATTAAGCATGCAAACTCTTGATCCCATGGGGGAGTTGGTGCCAATTGGTGTGTCGAAATTGGCCCTTTCCCAACTCCTTTCTAAGCTCTTTGATGATTTTATAAGTGATCCACCTTGATGAAGATTCAATCAAACTCCATGATGAAAAATCTGCAGAACCTAGCTAAGAATTTGATGAAATGGATGAAACTAGATATGCTTGAGGATGAAGTTGAGTATAGTAAGTTTTCTCAACTTGTGGATGATAGAATGAGAGGAAGAGTCTCTCATTTATAGAATTATAATTGGAAGAATGAACAATATTTGAGCAATGTGGGACAAAAGATCAACCAATGAGAGAAGACTACTTGTCCACATGTGATTGGAGGAAGAATGAGAACATTTTGGTCAATGTGCATGATAAATGCCATGAGATTCAAATTTGAAATTTGAATCTAACATGTTGGAGGGAGAAGGAAATGGAGTTAATGTGACTTGGCTCAAGGCTAAGGACATGTAAGAGGCATTAAATGCCTTGTTGGAAGTACTCATAAACTTAGATTTTTGAATTCAAACTTGAGGGAATATTCCTCCTTTATTCCATGTTGAGAGAAAATAGGCAATTAAATAAATCAAACTAATTGATTTATTGTGAAAGTTGCATTCTCTAGAGGATTTTAGTGATTGGGAGTAAATTAATCAAGATTTTATCAATTTAATGGGAGATTAGATGATTTGACAATTTTGACTCAAATTTATGAGTTGATTTAAATCAAGAATTGACAAGAAAGATTAATTAAATAAATGTATTTGATTTATTTAACTAAAAGGGGGAAATGTTAGATTAAATCAAATAAGGTTTAATTTATTTGATTTAATAAGAAGACTTTAGGCATTTAATCAAATAAAATGAATTATTTAATTAAATTAAATTGATAAATTTAATCAACAGAGGAGAAAGACTTAATTAAATAAATAATAATTTATTTAATTAAGGGATGAAAGGTAATGATAAGCTGAGAGTGTGATTATCGAAGAAATGACGTTAGTAATCGGGTTCAAGTGCGTAGGATCAACTTGTATATTTTCCATGTCTACACTTTGTTTCTTGTCTATTTCAGGTAGTTGTTTGCTAGTCTCTTAAGATTTAAGGTCCTTGTAAAAACATATTTGTTAAGGGTTTTAGGTCCCTTCAAAACTTATTTTTTGCAGCATGGTTTGACTTGAATATCTTTGTTTGGTTGCTATCGTTGGATTATGGTTTGGCATTCAAATTATTTTTCTAGCAGCATCTTTGCCTTGTAAAGGGTTTTAGGTCCCTTTAAAACCTTCTTGTAATGGGTTTTGGGTCACATCAAAACCCGCTTTTCCTCATCAAAAACTTAGTAAGTCTATTATTTAGTAATTTTTTAAATTATTTCTTCTATTGATATTTTGATTTTGATATATTTTGACTTTGTAGTTTTTTAATTCTTTTTTTTAATTTTTAATTTAGATTTAACTTTGAAATTTATTTTACTTATTTATTTATTTTTTATGAAATTGTAAATTATAATTAAAAAGTAATAAGAATTAATTTAATTTATAATAATTTGTGTTATTAAAATTTAAATTATTATAGAATAATTATCCTTTGCATTTTTTTTCTAAGTTATATAATAAAATGGGGCGATGGGCCTAGCTCAATTGACTAAAGCATCCAGTTGGAGGCAAGAGGTCATGAGGTCTAGTCTCTCCACTGTCCCTATGGTACCAGAGGGTGTTTTGTTCCAACATCACTTATCATGTGAAAAATGTTTACCAGGAACACTGTAGTTTATAAGAGGTGGCTACCCAATTCTGATTCCTATAGTCTATAAAAAATTCTATATAATAAAATAAATTTGAAACTTAAAATCTAAATTAAATTTTATTGAGTGAGAGGTAGAGAGAGAGTAACTTTTGATTAGTCACTTCATGCCACTAATCCAAGGATAACACATGTCCCTAAGGATTTATGCTTAGGATAGAATGTTATTTGATTAAGAATATGATAATTCACCTTTCAAACCTCTTTAGTGTACCCATTTCCCACTTAAGGAAGATATAGATAAGATATGGAGATGCAAAGGGAGAAAAAAATAGAAAGAAAGGAAGAGATAGAAAGAGAGAGAGCGGGAGAAGCAAAGATAGAAATAAATGGATATAGAGAGGGAGTGGGGGATAAAAAAGAGAAGAGAAAGAAAAAAGGAGAGAGAGAAAGATAAATAGAAAGATAGAGAGGGAGACAAAAAGATATAGAGAGACAAAAAGAGAGATAGAGATATAGAGATAAAGAGTAATAAATAGGGAGAAAAATATAGAGATAATAAGAGAGATAAACAGAGTGAGAGAGAGAGAGAGAAAAATACAGAGATAATAAGAGAGATAAAGAGAGTGAGAGAGAGAGAGAAAAAGAGAGAACAAAAGCTATATAGATAAATACAAAGTAACATAGAGAGAGTGAGATAAAAAGATAGAGAGATAAAGAGATAGGAGACAAAGATATATAGAAGTGGAGAGATCGAGAGATAAAGATAGAGAGAGGGGGGAGATAAATAGAGAAACAAAAGTGTTTAAGGTAGAAAGATAGAGAGAGAGATAAGAAGAGAGAAGAGAAGCAAAATATAGAGAGAAATAGGGGAGAGATAGGAAGAGATAAATTGAGAGATAATGAGAAACATAGAGATAGAGAGGGATACATAGATATAAAGAGAATATCTCTCTATTTCTCTTCCCATCTCTCTATATATATCTTCCTATATCTACGGTATCTCTTTATTTATAACTTCCTATCTCTATATTTCCATTCCTCCATCTCTCCCTCTCTCTTTTTCTCTACCATTATCTTTCTATCCCTCTCCCTCTTCTTCTCTCCTTCCATCTCTCTCTCTATTACTCTCTATCTTCCCCTCTATCTTCCCCACTATATCTATCTCTTTATCTCTCCCTCTTCCTAGATCTCTATCTCTCCCTCTCTCCCTATTGATTCCTCTTTCTATATATCTCTAGTTTTCCTTTATCCTCTCTCTATTTCTCTCTGCAACTCTTTATTACTTGTCTCCATCACAAGCTCTCTCTCTCTCTCTATATATATATATACCTCTCTATGTTTGTCTCCATATATCTCCCTCTCTCTCACACACACACTCCATGTTTCTCCATCCCTATCTCTATCTCTCTATCTGTCCCCCCTCTCTCTATTTCTCTCATCATCACTTTATTACTTGTCTCTATCACAAGTTATCTCTCACTCTTTTCTCCTCTATATATTTATCTTTCCATCTATTCATCTCTCGCTCTCACTAGCTCCATTTTTATATATCCATTTCTCCTTGTCAATCTCTCTCATAACCCCTCTATCTTTCTCAAGTTATATCTATCTATCTCTCTCTCCTTTCTATCCCTATATCTTCCTCTCTTCCTATCACTCCCTCTTTCTATATCTCTCTTCTCTCTCTATTTATCTACCTCCCTCTCCCTCCCTCTCTATCTCTATCTCTCTCCTTATATGTTTTTTCACTCATACACACACACACACTCCCCATTTCTCTCTCACTATCTCTCTCTCCATCTCTCCATCTAAATCCCCCTCTCTATCTCTCTCCCTCTATCTATACCTCTCTCTATTACTTGTCTTTTTCATGCCTTATTTTTCTCTCGCTCTCGCCCCCTCTATCTCTATCTCCCTATCTATCCCTTCCCCTCTTTATCTATATCTCATTATCTCTACCTCTCCCTCTTATTCACTCTCTCTCTCCTCTCTCTATCTCTTTGTATCAATATCTCTCTACCTTTATCTCCCTATCTCTCTATATCTCTTCCTATCCCTCTCTATCTTTGTATAATTCCCTCTATCTATATCTCTCCCTCCCCATCTTTATATATTGAGATAAATCTCTCCCTCTCTCCCCTCTCTTCTCTCTCTTCCTCTCTACCTATCTCTCCCCATCTCTCCACCCTCTTTCATCTCTCTATCACCATCCTCTACCTATCTCTCTCCCTTTCTCTCCCTCCCTCTCTCTATCTTTTCCTCTCCCTTTATCTCTAGACATGTCCCCCTATCTCTATCCATTCATGTCTCTCCCTCTCCCTCTCCCTCTCCCTCTCCCTCTCCCTCTCCCTCTCCCTCTATATCTATATCCCTTTGCCTCACTATCTCTATCTCCCCATATTTATCCTTCCTTCCTTCCCTCTATCTCTATCTCATTATCCATCTAGCTCTATCCACCCATATATCTCTCCCTCTATATCTCTCTATATATCACTTCCTATATCTATCTATAATTATATCTCTCCCTCTCTCTATATTTATCTCTTCCATATTTGTCTATCCCTTTCTCATCTATCGCTCTCCTCTCCAAACACCTCTCCATCTTCATCTGCATCTCTATCTTCGTCTTTACCTCTCTCACTCTTCCCCCCTCTATATCTCCCTCTCTCCCTATTGCAAACATAACGTGAGCCAGTTGGTAATGAAGCTTGATTATCTTCTTCATTCAAATTTTTGGTTTCAATCATGTTTGGATCCTTGTAAGTGGATGCATATATTATTTGAAGCTATCGCTTCTCCATTGAGAGCTTTGTTGCAAAAATAACATCATTTGCTAAATATCTTGCCAATTGACTTCAAGTATTGCACAAATGTATGCAAAATATAGACAAATTTTAACTAATTGATATTCTAGACCACTTCGATGTACCCATTGCATACCAAAATATTATTGTTAATTATTTAAATTTAAAGTTTAAATATTATTTAAACTATATATAGATATATAAAATTTTAAATAGTTAAATATTATTTAAAATATGTTTAATTTATTTATATTATTATTTAATATTAAATAATAATTAATATTCTTTAAATAATAATATAGTCAACGATGAATTTTTAGAAAAATGAATATTGATTGACATAAGCAATATATTAAGTAGATCCTATATGTGTCATTTATGTAATTAAAACTTAAGATGTTCCTCTCACCTCAAATTTCCATTCTCTTAAATAATCAATGATAGACAAGTTAAATATTATTTAATAATTTGATTACATATAATTATTAATACTATTTAATTATTTAATATATAATATATTTATCTATAATTTAAATAATATTTAATTTATCAACTTTATTAGAAGGAAGACGGAATTATTTTAAATTTTAAGTTATTAACTGTTGCAGTGACTTAAGTACAAGGGAAAAGAGAAGGGAGGGAGTAAGAGAAGCACCCACAAACCATGTACAAAGTCCAACGTTATAAATTCCCATTCTGCATTAGAAAAGGTCAACGTAATCGCTAAGATCAAACGAGAAAGTGTAGATTTAATGTTTCCCTCACGCGTTCGCGGTTTGACGCATCAATCACCGAAATTACACACCCGTTGAAAAAAAAAAGGCGGATTTGGAACGAATATTTTACATTTGGAATGATATAATTTGCGGACTTGTTGAGGGTCTCACATGCCACTGTGCGACTGAAATTTTGAACTGTTCCCCCTTCATTGACTTACATTATTCAACTATTCCGATCGTCTACCCCTACCCTCTCTATAAATATGCCCTGCTTTGTATGGCTTACATACCATCATCATCCGTTCTCTCCCAGGATATATTATATTTCACTGTTTCTCATCAACTGCTCTTTTGTTTGTGCCGAGTTATTCATTTGTAACGTGAACATATTTCATCGTGAAAGAGCGCTCTCCAGCAGTGAATATGGCGGGATCAATGCTTATGAGAATCATGACAGTAGTTCTTGTTCTAACCGTTCTGTTTGCACTGCAAGTTTCTGCTGGATATAGCCTTAAGACCAATGTAAATACAGATGCAGCTAATGACTATAACAAAGAAAGTTATAATCTGCTTCAAGTTGTGGACATCTTACGATCTTGTACCAATTGCGCAAGCCATATTCCAGATCCTAAGTGCTGCAAACAATAAAACAGCGCTGCATATGGGAGTCTACCTTTCAGACTCGTGTGTACAGTATCAATGATATACAGGTCCAATTGCCTTATTCATAGTCTTCTGCTAACGAAACTGGGTGTTGCTTTTCTTAAATATAGGCCTTGTGAAATCTGCAGTGATAAACATGGAGTTATCTTAAAGTATTAGAATGCAGTCTTTTACAAGATAATTTGAATTAAAAAAAATACATTCCCTTAATGATCGATCAGTGACTTTGTCTATTTTAAGAGTAATTTTACTATTTACAACCTTTCCACGTTAACGAGGTGATTGGTGGAATTAGAAGCTTTCATGTTTGGCTGAATTGGTTTTAATATTCTCCTGTTTACCCCTCAATTGTTTTGAACTAATTAACGTTTTAGTGAAGTCAGAAAAGACAATATATTAATCTCAAAATATGCTTAAGCATAATCTCCTGAAAAGCTTAAGCAATGTATTGTTCGAAATATTAAATCTAAGCAGGACACCTTTGAAGAGAGTGGAAAGCCCAGGGTGGCATAAATATAATGTATGAATAATTGCCGAGTAGTAGGACTTAATAAAAAAGCCTGCTTTATGGATTTTATTTTTCTTGTATACAAGATATACAATGGGGTGGGGTTTGAAAACGCTTCAATCACCAATGGGAAGTTTAGAGTAAAATAGCAAATTTGCATCTATTATAATTTAAAAAATTATAATTTTGAGTTAATATTGATTCAACAATTATACTCAAGGGAGAAATATTAAAGAGAAATTTAGATGAAAATTGTATAATTTATTGTCGAATCAAGATTATTATTTATAATTTTAGAAAATAGATTCAAATTTTAGGTTTAAGAAAATGTCATTTAGAGTGAATGAGATAGAAATTCTTTTTAGATAGTAAAAAGATAGAGATGAAATAATAGGGAATGGTAGCCTTTATAAACTTTTGGCTCTATTAGATCAAGGGTGATCATAGAGGTCATTGATAAATCAATTAAGAGAAATAGAAAACCACACATGCAAGTCTGTAATAACCATAAACAATATATAAGTAAAGTTCAAATGATTGTCACAAAACTCATAACAAATCAATTTCTAAAGATAGATTTGCAAGGCTTCAATTAGGTAGATCAAATAAAGTTTGTACATGCAATGGAAGATGTGAAATAAATTTATATTCCCTTTTAAAATATACTTAAACTTGTACACAAATGTGCAACATGAAAACATTAGTACAATTCTATTACAATTTATCATTCTCACATTTACATAATATCTAGTAATATTTATAATATAGAAGCACACACATTCTAAAAACTAATAGTACTATATCAACAAGAAATAAATATTTAATATATAATTTAAATGAAAAGACTCATTATTCAATTAGTTGAGACTAGTGCCTATCTAACTAGGCAACAAAGTCAAAACTTCAAAAGAAGAGATACTATTATGAATATGATTAAAGAAAATAGACATATATATAAAAGACTAAAGAGACTAAAACTGATATATGATTGAACCTTCTACAATAATCCATTCCATTTAAAAATTATTCGACGCACATTACTAAGAAGAGAATTGCAAAATCTTTGTAATATTCTGTAATGTTATACTATCAATTAATCATCAATACAATCAAATTAGGTATTGTGACCTATGAAACTATGTTGCAAATCACACAATTCCCTAAAATATCTTAATTAAGCATGGGAATACAACCATGAAGAGGCCCTTGATTGAATATACTCTCCTAGATTCAAATAAAACATGCATCCCACATCTTTATAAATATGAAATTAAATCAATTAATTCCCTATAACAAGCTACACATATCCTATAAAATATTAGCTCAATGATTAACATTTATTACATACAAAAAAAATACACATATAGGGGCACTAGTTTATAGTATAAGTCATCATGTCATGACAAAATTAGTAATTCTAAGGCTTTGTAACATTTACAATAACTCTATGATTAAATTTAATTGATTTATAGCAATAAGAGATAATTATATTTGAACACTCTTACTCTTGAGTAAGGAAATCTACTTCAAATTTCCTCTAAGGAAAAGGAGAGACAATTTATGACCTCACTATTTCATATATTTCATTAAATGCAAGATTGGTGTCCATGTAAAAATTAGTAATTTGAAATAAATTTGATTAATTATATAGTGAAAGGACCTTCATAAATCATCTCACAAAAATCATAATTCTATGCACACCATGAGGCATATGTATAGTACTACCTTTTCTCTATGGAAAAATCATGCATAAGAAACTATAACAATTAACTTTCCCACATAGGATTACACAATATAAACAATAACATTTCCAACATCATCAAACCATTCTATCAAGTAGAAAATACATCATTATAACACCAAGAATGAACTTACATAGTTTTTGATGGTAAAAAAAAAATACTTACTTCACAATATATATCTTACCTTCTCACGGTCATTTAACAACTATTCATATAGTTATATTTTAGAGACATTTTCTAATCATTTTTAGCATTTTGTTTGATTTTGAAATTATTTGTATACTTGTAAGCCCCATAACATTTTTGTTAAGGCAAGGAAGCATGGACTATATATATATATAAACTAGAAGAAAAAATAATTTTTTTATTCATTCTTGAATAGGAAGATCTCCAAGGATTCGTTTATGTTAGAGCTCATTTGTCTCATGAAATTCCAATGATCACTAGATGGATATGTGATTAAGCAACTATTGGAGCTTTGAGCTAATGAATTAAGTAAAATTATAATGTAGGTCCAATATTGGTGGATTAAGTAGATAGACAAAAATGTTTGGCTACTTCTAGTATTTTCTATGGTGAGTGCAAGCAATATATCAATAAATATTTTAGTTACCTAAAGGAAAAGTGCTAGTAAATATAATTTATGCTTTCAATGGAAGATAATGTCATCACCTTATGACATGGAAAGTTTTTGGAACTCTTGCAACATGCCTTATGTTCATGAGTTCTTGAAGGTTTTTCCTATTAAATATAATCTAAGGGTTTTTAGACCTTTGATAGAAGAATGTTAAATATATCAATGTCAATGTTTGAGATTGGTCAAGACTGATGATTCACAAGTGATGGACCTATCTATTTTTATTTTATCATTATTATCTTTGGAGCTTATTTTCCACCAATCTTCATAAGATTTTGGATTAGCATCACCTAATTTTGGCATGTGGAAACTTGAGAATTTTTAAAGACACATTTAGATTTTGATTCCCTATTTACCCTTATTATGGGATAAGATTCTACTTGATCACTAGTGGATCTATTTCTTCCAAGGAAATATTTTTTTTGTAGTAACGAATCATTTGTTGTCTTCAAGCTATCATCTTTAGCATACAAGCTCCTCTTTGTGTGGGGATTCATATTATATTATTTTCATTCATATTTGTGGGATCTATATTGTACTTCTTTGATAGAATAAATTCCTTGGGGCCATCCCTAGTCCTGTATTTGACTTTTTCTCACTAGTACACATTTAATCTGTTTTTCTCTCTTTTTAAGAGGACTTTTTTCCCATGAGGTTTTATCCTTTCCTCCAATTATGAGAGATTTATTTTTTTGTACATGGGTACTTCATTAGGCCTTCTAACCAAGATCTGTCCATGCATCCATTCATACATTCATCATTAGTGTATTTTTTCTACTTTCTAAGTTAGAGTATTAAAAGGAGTATTAGAGTGAAAGAGGTAATCATCTAATTAATTATTATTAGGTCTCTTTTGACATGAACGTGCATAATATTACTAATTCTATATACTTTTTCATCTAAAGTCATAGGATTAGGCTATGTATCATGATTTGAGTTAATCCTCACCTATGGTTTCATCTTGGGTTTCTTTATCCTTTATCAAGGATAATTTATTGTATATTGTAATCAATATTTATTATTGTATCAGTAAAAGTCTCATTACTCATGGCACTGGAGCCAACATGATACTCATTGTGAAAGAGTCAATTCACTTGACTTAGACCAATTGTGAAACCACTAACTCCAACAACTGGGAGACATAGTCACCCGATCTACACAAGAAAATGTATCTATAAAATTCTCAAGGATTTAATAGTAAATTATTTTTTTCCTCACCTCTTTGATAAGGTGTTTTGGTTTTAAGTGATTTCTAGGAGCTATGGGGTTCAAGAACCAACTCCAACATAAAGGATATGCACCATATGTGGAGTTTAACTACATAAATGAAAAAAAAATACATTGATATAATGAATAACTAAATAGCACAAATATATGAAAATGTGTAAGAACATAAAAATAAAGAATACATATAAATATTATATATAATAAATAAATAAATGACATAAAACAAAAGACCTAACTTCACACAAATAACACTATTATCTATACATCAATATATTAAATCTCCTCCAAGTAAAAATCCATACATCAATATATTAAAACTCCATGATGAAAAATTTGCATAACCTAGCTAAGAATTTGATGAAATGGATGAAACTAGATATGCTTGAGGATGAAGTTGAGTATAGTAAGTTTTCTCAACTTGTCGATGATAGAATGAGAGGAAGAGTCTTTTATTTATAGAATTAAAATTGGAAGAATCAACAAGATTTGAGCAATGTGGGACAAAAGATCAACCAATGAGAGAAGACTACTTGTCCACATGTGATTGGAGGAAGAATGAGAACATTTTGGTCAATGTGCATGATAAATGCCATGAGATTCAAATTTGAAATTTGAATCTAACATGTTGGAGGGAGAAGGAAATGGAGTTAATGTGACTTGGCTCAAGGCTAAGGACATGTAAGAGGCATTAAATGCCTTGTTGGAAGTACTCATAAACTTAGATTTTTGAATTCAAACTTGAGGGAATATTCCTCCTTTATTCCATGTTGAGTGAAAATAGACAATTAAATAAATCAAAGTAATTGATTTATTGTGCAAGTTGCATTCTCTAACTTTATTAGAAGGAAGACAGAATTATTTTAAATGTTAAAGTTATTAACTGTTGGAGTGACTTAAGTACAAGGGAAAAGAGAAGCACCCACAAAGTGACTTAAGTACAAGGGAAAAGAGAAGCACCCACAAACCATGTACAAGGTCCAACTTCATAAATTGCCATTCTGCATTAGAAAAGGTCAACGTAATCGCTAAGAACAAACGAGAAAGTGCAGATTTAATGTTTCCCTCACGCGTTCGCGGTTTGACGCATCAATCACCGAAATTACACACCCGTTGAAAAAAAAAAGGCGGATTTGAAGCGAATATTTTACATTTGGAATGATATAATTTGCGTACTTGTTGAGGGTCTCACATGCCACTGTGCGACTGAAATTTTGAACTGTTCCCCCTTCATTGACTTACATTATTCAAATATTCCGATCGTCTACCCCTACCCTCTCTATAAATATGCCCTGCTTTGTATGGCTTACATACCATCATCATCCGTTCTCTCCCAGGATATATTATATTTCACTGTTTCTCATCAACTGCTCTTTTGTTTCTGCCGAGTTATTCATTTGTAACGTGAACATATTTCATCGTGAAAGAGCGCTCTCCAGCAGTGAATATGGCGGGATCAATGCTTATGAGAATCATGACAATAGTTCTTGTTCTAACCATTCTGTTTGCCCTGCAAGTTTCTGCTGGATATAGCCTTAAGACCAATGTAAATACAGATGCAGCTAATGACTATAACAAAGAAAGTTATAATCTGCTTCAAGTTGTGGACATCTTACGATCTTGTACCAATTGCGCAAGCCATATTCCAGATCCTAAGTGCTGCAAACAATAAAACAGCGCTGCATATGGGAGTCTACCTTTCAGACTCGTGTGTACAGTATCAATGATATACAGGTCCAATTGCCTTATTCATAGTCTTCTGCTAACGAAACTGGGTGTTGCTTTTATTAAATATAGGCCTTGTGAAATCTGCAGTGATAAACATGGAGTTATCTTAAAGTATTAGAATGCAGTCTTTTACAAGATAATTTGAATTAAAAAAAATACATTCCCTTAATGATCGATCAGTGACTTTTTCTATTTTAAGAGTAATTTTACTATTTACAACCTTTCCACGTTAACGAGGTGATTGGTGGAATTAGAAGCTTTCATGTTTGGCTGAATTGGTTTTAATCTTCTCCTGTTTACCCCTCAAATTTTTTGAACTAATTAACGTTTTAGTGAAGTTAGAAAAGACAATATATTAATCTCAAAATATGCTTAAAGATAATTTCCTGACAAGCTTAAGGAATGTATTGTTCGAAATATTAAATCTAAGCAGGACACCTTTGAAGAGAGTGGAAAGCCCAGGGTTGCATAAATATAATGTATGAATAATTGTCGAGTAGTAGGACTTAATAAAAAAGTTTGCTTTATGGTTTTTTTTTTTTCTTGTATACAAGATATACAATGGGGTGGGGTTTGAAAACTCTTCAATCGCCAATGGGAAGTTTAGAGTAAAATAGCAAATTTGCATCTATTATAATTTAAAAAATTATAATTTTGAATTAATATTGATTCAATAATTATACTTAAGGGAGAAATATTAAAGAGAAATTTAGATGAAAATTGTATAATTTATTGTTGAATCAAGATTATTATTTATAATTTTAGAAAATAGATTCAAATTCTAGGTTTAAGAAAATGTCATTTAGAGTGAATGAGATAGAAATTTTTATGAGATAGTAAAAAGATAGAGATGAAATAATAGGGAATGGTAGCCCTTATATACTTTTAGCTCTATTATATCGAGGGTGATCATAAAGGTCATTGATAAATTAATTAAGAGAAATAGAAAACCACACATGCAAGTCTGTAATAACCATAAACAATATATAAGTAAAGTTCAAATGATTCTCACAAAACTCATAATAGATCAATTTCTAAAGATAGATTTGCAAGGCTTCAATTCGGTAGATCAAATAAAGTTTGTACATGCAATGGAAGATGCGAAATAAATTTATATTCCCTTTTAAAATATACTTAAACTTGTGCACACATTGGCAACATGAAAACATTAGTATAACTATGTTACAATTTATCATTCTCACATTTACATAATATCTAGTAATATTTATAATATAGAAGCACACACATTCTAAAAACTAATCTAGTATTATATTAACAAGAAATAAATATTTAATATATAATTTAAATGAAAAGACTCATTATTCAATTAGTTGAGACTAATGCCTATCTAACTAGGCAACAAAGTCAAAACTTCAAAAGAAGAGATATTATTATGAATATGATTAAAGAAAATAGACATATATATAGAAAAGACTAAAGAGACTAAAACTGATATTTGATTGAACCTTCTACAATAACCCATTCCATTTAAAAATGATTTGATGCACATTACTAAGAAGAGCATTGAAAAATCTTTATAATATTCTATAATGTTATACCATCAATTAATCATCAATACTATCAAATTAGGTATTGTGACCTATGAAACTACGTTGTAAATCACACAATTCCCTAAAATGTCTTAGTTAAGCATGGGAATACAACCATGAAGAGGCCCTTGCTTGAATATTAAAACATGCATCCCACATCTTTATAAATATGAAATTAAATCAATTCATTCCCTATAACAAGCCACACATATCCTATAAAATATTAGCTCAATGATTAACATTTATTACATACAAAAAAAATACACATATAGGGGCACTAGTTTATAGTAGAAGTCATCATATCATGACAAAATTAGTAATTCTAAGGCTTTGTAACATATAAAAGAACTCCATGATTAAATTTAATTGATTTATAGCAATAAGAGATAATTATATTTGAACACTCTTACTCTTGAGTAAGGAAATCTACTTTGAATTTCCTCTAAGGAAAAGGAGATATGATTTATGACCTCACTATTTCATATATTTCATTAAATGCAAGATTGTTGTCCATGTCAAAATTAGTAATTTGAAATAAATTTGATTAATTACATAATGAAAGGACCTTCATAAATCATCTTAGACAAATCATAATTCTATGCACACCATGAGGTATATGTATAGTACTACCTCTTCTCCATGGAAAAATCATGCATAAGAAACTATAACAATTAACTTTCCCACATAGGGTTACACAATATAAACAATAACATTTCCAACATCATCAAACCATTCTATCAAGTAGAAAATACATCATTATAGCACCAAGAATGAACTTACATAGTTTTATATGGTAAAAAAAAAGACTTACTTCACAATTTATATCTTACCTTCTCATGGTCATTTAGCAACTATTCATATAGTTATATTTTAGAGACATTTTCTAATCATTTTTAGCATTTTGTCTAATTTTGGAATTATTTGTATACTTGTAAGCCCCATAACATCTGTGTTAAGGCAAGGAAGCATGGACTATATATATATATGAAACCAGAAGAAAAAATAATTTTTTTATTCATTCTTGAATAGGAAGATCTCCAAGGATTCATTTATGTTAGATCTCATTTCTCTCACGACATTTCAATGATCAATAGATGGATATGTGATTAAGCAATTCTTGGAGCTTTGAGCTAATGAATTAAATAAAATTATAATGTAGGTTCAATATTGATGGATTAAGTACATAGATAGAAATGTTAGGCTACTTCTAGTATTTTCTATGGTGAGTGCAAGAAATATATCAATAAGTATTTTAGTTACCTAAAGGAAAAGTGCTAGTAAATATAATTTATGCTTTCAGTGGAAGATAATGTCATCACCTTATGACATGGAAATTTTTTGGAACTCTTGGGACATGCCTTATGTTCATGAGTTCTTGAAGGTTTTTCCTATTAAATATGATCTAAGGGTTTTTAGACCTTTGATAGAAGAATGTTAAATATATCAATGTCAATGTTTGAGATTGGTCAAGACACATAATTCACAAGTGATGGACCTAGCTATTTTTATTCTATCATTATTATCTTTGGAGCTTATTTTCCACCAATCTTCATAAGATTTTGGATTAGCATCACCTAATTTTGGCATGTGGAAACTTGAGAAGTTTTAAAGACACATTTAGATTTTGATTCCCTATTTACCCATATTATGGGATTAGATTCTACTTGATCACTAGTCGATCTATTTCTTCCAAGGAATTTTTTTTTTTGTAGTAGCGAATCATTTTTTGTCTTCAAGCTATATTTTTTTCGTACAAGCTACCTCTTTGTGGGGGGGTTTATATTATATTATTTTCATTCCTATTTGTGGGATCTATATTTTACTTATATGATGGAATAAATTCCTTGGGGCCATCCCTAGTCCTGTATTTGACTTTTTCTCACTAGTACACATTTAATCTGTTTTTCTCTCTTTTTAAGAGGACTTTTTTCCCATGAGGTTTTATCCTTTCCTCCAATTATGAGAGATTTATTTTTTTGTACATGGGTACTTCATTAGGCCTTCTAACCAAGATCTGTCCATGCATCCATTCATACATTCATCATTAGTGTATTTTTTCTACTCTCTAAGTTAGAGTATTAAAAGGAGTATTAGAGTGAAAGAGGTAATCATCTAATTAATTATTATTAGGTCTCTTTTGACATGAACGTGCATAATATTACTAATTCTATATACTTTTTCATCTAAAGTCATAGGATTAGGGTATGTATCATGATTTGAGTTAATCCTCACCTATGGTTTCATCTTGGGTTTCTTTATCCTTTATCAAGGATAATTTATTGTATATTGTAATCAATATTTATTATTGTATCAGTAAAATTCTCATTACTCGTGGTACAGGAGCCATCGTGATACTAGTTGTGAAAGATTCAATTCACTTGGCTCAGACCAACTGAGGAACCACTAACTCCAACAATTGGGAGACGTAGTCACCCAATCTACACAAGATAATGTATCAATAAAATTCTCAAGGATTTAATAGTAAATTATTGTTTTCCTCACCTCTTTGATAAGGTGTTTTGGTTGCAAGTGATTTCTAGGAGCTATGGGGTTCAAGAACCAACTCCAACATAAAGGATATGCACCATATGTGGAGTTTAACTACATAAATGAAAAAAAAATGCATTGATATAATGAATAACTAAATAGCACAAATTTATGAAAATGTGTAAGAACATAAAAATAAAGAATACATATAAATATTATATATAATAAATAAATAAATGACATAAAACAAAAGACCTAACTTCACACAAATGACACTATTATCTATACATCAATATATTAAATCTCCTCCAAGTAAAAAACAAAAGTAAATAAAAATGAATATGCAAAATTCACGTTATAATAGTACACACTATTCATAAAGAGAAGATGATATGAGTCCCAAAGTCAATAGAAAAAATAACAAAATTTATATGCATTGCCAGTTAGACGAAAAAATTAACAGTTAAAATATAAAAAAAGTGCACATGGCCTTGAATTCGAAGTGCAACTAAATCGATAGGTTTTGAGTTTACATAAACATGGACGCCTATTCCATGCTCTCAGGTATGAGTTTAATCGAGGACGAACAACACTATAGTCTGGGCATGCACGGCGTGGTGGGTGCAGGAAAATCTGGTTTCTTGAAGATTGTGTGGTTCAGAATTCATTCGAGGATGATGTCTTAATATGGGTTACGCTCTCCACCGGTCAAATACAAAGCATGGACAGGAGGCAAGGCTACCCATGAACACCATCAGAAGTCAACGTAATCGCTACGATCAAACGAGAAACTGAAAATTTAATGTTTACAAAAAGCGTTCGCGGTTTCATAATATTCTGTTTGACGTATCAATCACACATGACCATCACCAAAATTATACACCCGTTGAACAATGAAAAACGCGGATTTGAAGCGAATATTTTACATTTGGATTGCTATAATTTGTGGACCTGTTCAGGGTCTCACATGCCACTGTGTGACTAAAATTTTGAATTGGTCCTCCTTCAACGACTTACACTATTCAACTATTCTGATCGTCTACCTGTAGCCTCTCTATAAATATGGCTTTCTTTGTATGGGTTACATACAATCTTCATCTTCATCTGCTCTCTCCCAAGATATATTATATTTCACCGTTTCTCATCAACTGGTCTCTTGATTCTGCTGAGTTATTCATTTGTAACCTGAACAGCTTTCTTTGTGAAACAACGCTCTCTTGTAGTGAATATGGCGGGATCAATGCTTCTGAGAATCATGACAGTACTTCTTGTTCTAACCATTCTGTTTACCCTGCAAGTTTCTGCTCGATATAACCTTAAGACCAATGTAAATACAGATGCAGATAATAACTTTAACAAAGAAAGTTATAATCTGCTTCAAGTTGTGGACATCTTGCGATCTTGTACCAATTGCGCAAGCCATATTCCAGATCCTAAGTGCTGCAAACAATAAAACGGGGCTGTATATGGGAGTCTATCATTCTGACTCATATGTACAGTAACAATGATAAACATGTCCAACGACCTAATTCATATTCTCCTGCTAACGAAACTCAGGGTTGCTTTTATTTAAATATTGGCCTCGTGTCATCTACAGTGATAAACATGGAGTTAGCTTAAACTATTAGAATACAATCTTGTAGAAGATAAAATTGAATTGGAAAAAATACATTTCCTAAATGATCAATCAGTGATTATTTCTATTTTAAGAGTAATTTTAACATTTACAACCTTTTCATATCAATAAGGTGATTGGTCGCTTCCATGTTACGCTGAATAGGTTTCAATCTTCTCCTTTCAACTGGAATTTTTTTTTTAACTAATTAACGTTTAAGAGAAGTCAAAAAAGACTATATATTAATATCAAAATGTGCTTAATAATAATCTCTTGACAAGCTTAACGAATGTATCACTCGAACTATTAAATCTAAGCAGGTCACCTTTCAAGAGGGTAGAAGGCCAAGGGTGGCATAAATATAATGTATGAATAAGTGCCAAGTAGTAGGACGTAATCAAATAGTCTGCTTTATGGTTTAATTTTTCTGGTATACAAGATGCACAATGTGTTACCGTTAGAAGACGCTTCAATCACTAAAGGGCAGTTTAGAATAAAAGTATTTCTAAGTAAGAAGTAAAATAGCAAATTTGTGTCGAGTTTAATTTGAAAATGGGGAAATTTTGAGTTATTATTAGTTCAACAATCATACGAAAGGGAGAAATTTAGATAAAAGTTGCATAATTTGTTAGTGAATCAAGATTATTCTTCACAATATTAGAAAATAGAGTCAAATCTTAAGTTCAAGGAAATGTCACTTAGAGTAAATAAGATAGAAATCTTGATTAGATAGTAAAAAATTATAGACTAAATAATAGGGAATGGTAGCCCTTATAAAAATTTCGTTCTACTAGATCATGGAGGGTGATCACAAAGTGGTGTAAAAAGGGGAATGGATGGAACAATCACAATTCCATGCTCCGGGTCTCACCTCAACAATTCCCTTTGGTGGCTCTCTCCACCAACTCAACCTATAGGTCCTGACTCAAATGCAGTTACCCCTGGTTCTACTGGCCATCCCCTCTTCCATCCATGTCACACAACACAACCAAAACTCAATGCTTTGCCTCTGCTTCACCCTTGACCCTTAATCAACCCTAAAGGCCAAATACACACAAAGCTCAACTAGATACTTGCAGGGGTGTAAAGGTGTATTGTCATGCTTCCAAGCATACCATTAGGTCTCTTGAATAACCACTAGACTCCATCTCATCATCGTTTCTTCCAAACCCTCACCTAGGTTTTCAAGGCAACAAGCCTAGAGTCTCTTTTTAGCCCTCCTAACCCGAGAAAAGAGGATGTTGCTCAAAACTTCTCCAAAGAATCTCAAATCTTTTTCATGGATTCTTGGTACTTATACCAACCTCTTCAAGATTTCCAAACCCTTAGGCCTTTCCTTGCCATACACAGGTATGTCCTTAAACTTTGCAAAATGTAGGGTTTTTAGCCAATTCCAGACCACCCGGTTGGACTGTCAAAGAGTTTGCCTAGAAAACGGACTGTTGGAACCTCCTCCTTGGTATCAGACCACTGGGAGACCTCCTTCCACACTTCTACCATGAGGTTTGTCCTGGAGAAGTCATACCTGCAAGTTATGTGCATTTTAGCACTATCCTTCCTAGCCGGGCATTGCCAAGCTCGCCTAGGAAGAGACTTTCCTCATGATTGCTTGCCTCCTAATGACTCCTAACCCTACTAAAAATACAGGCATGGAGCCTAGCCACTGCTTCCAAGATCCCATACACCAGGTATAGGGGAAAGGTGGTCTAGGGCTCCATTTGCTGCAGCTTGCCAGTTAGAATTTCCAAAAAACAAGAACCTAGTTAACTGTAAATTAAAAGCTTTAACCAATGAAACAACTTCCTACAGACCCAACCAAAGGTTGGAAATCAATTAGATCACATTCCCCACATATCAAGATGCCTGGTTAATCCATTAACACACTACCAAGAACACAATACAGAAAATTCAGTTATTTCCTACTGTCTTCGTTTAACATTCATGAAAATTGTCAAATTACAAACTTTTTTCCAAACATTCACAAAGCCTTCGAACCTTTTACATAGGTCGGTGCACACCTTATAAAGTTTCAAAAGGTGGTTATCCTCCCCCTTGGTCGGACATAACCACCACCTTAGGCCAAAATTGCTTAAAGCAGCATTTTGGGCTTTATTTCTAATTACTAGAACTTACCCACCATGAGTGTCTAAAATCACAACTCTTCCACTCCTAATAGCTCCTAAGCACTACTTAGTCCTAACCTTCAAACATAATGCAATGGTCAACATGACCTTATATAAAAGCATAAAAACAAACATACTTCCTATTTCCTAGTATTTGCCTAGGTGCTTCCTAGGTGCTCCTGCACCATTCTCCCCCTCCCTACATTAACACTAAGGAGTAGAAGGAGAGATCAAGGACAGGTCAATGCCAAGCTTCTGGAACTGATCCTCTTGTACCCATGTAGCTTCTGATTCATGCTTATTCTTCCACTTGATAAGGTGCTCCATGTACACCTTGTGTCTTGTAGAATTTTGTACCCTTGATTCCAAGATTCTTTCAGCTTGGTGCCTGTCCTGAGTAGGTAGGGGTATGTTGCTGATGTCCTTGAATATCTCTTGACGATCCCTTATATTTGATCAACTCAGCTATATTGAAAACCAGTGAGATTCCTAAGTCAGTGGGTAGTTCAACCTTCTATGCATTTTTACCATACTTGGCCAATATCTTGCATGGTCCGACTCTCTTAATCTGTAGCTTGGTTGGAACTCGCTTTTGCAACCTGGATTTATTGAGGTGAACCATGACATACTCGCCCACTGCAAATTGCACATCCTTCGTTGTCAAATCTACCACCTCCTTCAACTTTTGTGTAGCTTCGGTGACTATCTTCTTCACCTGCTCCTGAATCTCTTTCATGGTCTGACTAAAGTCTTCAGAATGTCCACTCCTATTCTCCATGGTTCCTAGATCTCTGAGCTCACAAATGCCTCTTGGGTGCATCCCATACACAACCTCAAAAAGAACTCTTCCCTATAGTTCGGTTCACACTGTCATTATAAGCGTACTCAGCTTGTGAGATCACCATATCCCATGTCTGTCCATATTCCTTTGTTAGGCACCTAAGAAGATTACCCAACACCTTATTAACCACCTCTGTTTGACCATCGGTTTGAAGATGGTAAGCTAATCCAAACGACACGTTGGTACCCAATATTTGCCATAGAGTCTTCCAAAAATGACTCATGAACTTAACATCCCTATCAGAAACAATGCTTAAAGGTAGGCCATGAATCCTTACAACCTCCTTGAAGAAACGATGAGCTATGTAGCTAGCATCATGAGTGGTTTTGCAAGGAATAAAGTGACTCATTTTGCTAAATTTGTCCACCACTACATACACACTGTCAAAACCAGACTTGGTCTTAGGGAGTCCTACCACAAAATCCATGCGCACACACTCCGAAGGTCTGTTAGGAATGGGTAGGGGTTGATAAAGACCAGCATTACTAGCTCCTCCCTTAGCTCTCATACATACATCACATTGTTCCACATACTTTCTAACATCTCTTGCCAACTTAGGCCAATAGTAAAACCTTTGTACTAATTCCAAAGTATTGTTGATGCCAAAATATCCACTAAGACTACCATTATGCTTTTCTTAAATGAGGTTTTCTCTCATTGACCCTCTTGGAACACATAGCTAATTCCCTTTAAACAATAAACCACTTTGCAATGTATACTCAGCATATTGACTATGAAAATGATTCTCAAAATCTAAACATACCTTATAAGCTTTTGAGAAATCTTCATCCTCTCCATAGAGATCTTTAAAGCTTTCAATCCCTATGCTCTTCAGTTTTATCTCTTGTACCATCAACAACCTCCTAATCAATGCATCTACTACCTTATTCATATGTCCCTTCTTGTGCTTGATGGTGAAGGTAAAAGCTTGGATGTATTCCATCCACTTCAAGTGCCTATTGCTCAACTTCTCTTGGGTATTCATGTAACTGAGTGCCTGGTTGTCTGTAAAGACTACAAACTCCTTGGGTAGAAGATAATGCCTCCATTTCCTAAGTGACTGAACCAAAGCATAAAGTTCTAAGTCATAGGTTGAGTATTTCTTCTTTGCTTCATTAAGCTTCTCACTAAAGAAGGCTATAGGCCTGCCCTCTTGACTTAGCACTCCTCCAACTGCCACTCCACTTGCATCACACTCAACTGTGAACAATTTCTCAAAACTAGGTAATAAGAGAATGGGTTGAGTTGCCACTTCTTGTTTCAGTTTCTCAAACCCTCTCTCAGCTGCTTGAGTCCACACAAACTTGGTTTTCACACCACCTTTTATTGTATCTAGGATTGGTGCACAAATACCACTAAAGTTCCTTATGAATTTTCTATAGAATTGGGCCAATCCATTAAAACTTCTTACCTCAGTCCCTGTTGTTGGTGTAGGCCAACTTATGATTGCCTCCACCTTGCTTGGATCCATCTTCAATGATCCCTTAGACACTACAAATCCCAAATAGACAAGCTCTTGCTTAAAGAACTCACACTTCTCTAGATTGATTGCCAACTTCTCCTCTTGCAACCTTGTAAGAACCAACTCCACATGTTTTAAATGCTCTTCTGCTGTCTTGCTGAATATGAGGATGTCATCAAGGTATACAACCACAAATACTCCTGTGAAATCCTTGAGCACTTCATTCATGAGCCTCATGAATGTGCTAGGGGCATTGGAGAGACCAAATGGCATAACTCTCCACTTATATAATCCATCTATTGTCTTGAATGCTATCTTCCATTCATCACCATCCTTAATTCTGATTTGATGGTATCCACTCTTGAGATCCAACTTGGTGTAGTATTGAGCTCCTCCTAGACAATCCATTAAGTCTTCAATCCTAGGAAGAGAGAACCTATACCTAATGGTGATTCTATTTATTGCTCTAGAATCAGTACATAAACTCCATTTGCCTCCCTTCTTGGTTGCCAAAACTACTAGTATTGCACATGGGCTGATGCTCTTTTGAATCAATCCTTGATCCAACAACTCTTGCACTTGTCTAGCCACTTCCAAATTCTGATCCGGTGTAAGCTTGTATGCTGCTTTGTTAGGTAATGATGCTCCAGGTATGAAGTCAATTTGATGACTAATAGCTCTTTTAGGAGGTAAAGTTGCAGGTGTGCCATCACTCACAATGTCTTTGTACTTCACAAGTAATTTCTGGACTGCTTCGGGTATGACTGGTTTTTCAGTCTTGTCTTCCTCCTTGGTCTGCAATAACACTACATAACCTTCTCCACCTTCATGTAGGGTGTTGAGGAACTCTTTCCCACTACTTAGTAGCACACTTGGTGTCTTTGACTGTCCTTCATCCTCTTCTGACAGTGACTGCAATTTAAAAGTCTTTCCATCCTTCTTAAATGAAATTGTATTCTCCTTTCCATCATACATGGCACTCCTATCATATTGCCATGGTTTTCCCAATAGTAGATGACATGCATCCATGGGTAAAACATCACAAACTAACTTGTCCTTGTACCCTCCAATGGAAAACTCCACCATTACTTGCTCATTCACTAAAACACTTTGCCCTTTGTTAAGCCATGTGACCTTGTAGGGGTTAGTGTGGGGTACCTTCTTCAATTTCAGTTTCATTATTGCCTCCTCTGAGATTATATTGTCTGTTGAACCTAAGTCTACTATGACCTTACATACTTTACCAAGTATCTTGCACCTTACCCTGAATAGAGCTCTCCTCTGTTTTGGTTCTTCTTTGACTGGTTGTCTTATCAACACTCTTCTAAACATCATACTCTCTCCATTCTCAGATTCAATATGACTGACCTCAGTTGCCTTAGGACTCATGGTGTCCTCTTGTGCATAAGCCACTCTCTTCTCATTGCTTGATGAAGATGCTTTCTTTGGGCATCTATAGGCTGGGTGTCCAACTTGACCACAATGATAGCATTTCATGGTTGCAAAATAGTAATTACTCCTACCTACTCCTCTTCCTCTATTGGATCCTCCTTGAGAGCCTCCACCTTTGTTATACCCTCCTCTAGAAGGTGCTTCATTGCCATGATTTGTGGTTTTGAACTCTCCTTGGTTTCTTTGGTCATTACCTCTACCTTGGTAGGCAGGATGCTGTCCGCTTTGATCTCTCTGATCTCTGCCTTTACCTCTGCCTTTAGAAACCTGATCTTGCTTCCTCTTGCTTCTCTCCTCAATCTTGATAGCTAATTGATAGCATTGATGTACTGTCTTTGGACTTAAAAGAGCCATCTCCTCTTGAATGTTCCATTTCAATCCATTAAGATATCTAGCCACCTTGAGGCTTTCATCTTCTAAAAAATTAGACCTCATACAAAGTTTTTGGAACTCCTCTGTGTAGGTATTCACATCTAGGTCTTTCTACCTTAGGCTTTGTCTCTTCTTGTGTAGCTGAATCTCATAGTCATCAGGCATGTAGGCTTCTCTCACCTTTGCAACCATACCTTTCCAAGTTGAGATGGGTTTCTTTCCTTCCTTCTCCCTCTTTGTTTGGATGAATTTCCTCCATGTCAAGGCTGATCCTCTCAATCTTGATTTAGCCACCTTCATCTTTTGTGCCTCTGTGACCCCATCACACTCAAAATGATTCTCCATACCTTCTATCCAATCCATGACTAGATCGGCTTCCATATTCCCACTGAACATTGGTATGCCTTCAAGTGCCTTCCCACTCAAAGCTTTCAATGCCTTCAAGAAAGGCTCCTCTTGTAGAACAGGATCAAGTTCAGGGATCTTGTCTTCCTCTGCAAACTCTTCTTTCTTTGGTACCCTATTACTCTCCTCACCGTCCTTGTTTAGTACAGTACTCAATGTCTCCTCCAATTGTGCTAGTCTTTCCCTCAGTCTTCTATTATCTTCTTCTTGGTCTTCAAACTTCTTTTCCAACTCAGCATTTGTCACCATGATTGTGGAACCACTTGATTCCAGGTCTGACATACAATTCACTATCCCAAACCTTTAACTTGCTCTGATACCAATCTGGTGTAAAAAGGGGAATGGATGGAACAATCACAATTCCATGCTCCAAGTCTCACCTCAGCAATTCCCTTTGGTGGCTCTCTCCACCAACTCAACCTATAGGTCCTGACTCAAATGTAGCTACCCCTAGTTCTATTGGACATCCCCTCTTCCATCCATGTCACACAACACAACCAAAACTCAGTGCTTTGCCTCTGCTTCACCCTTGACCCTTAATCAACCCTAAAGGCCAAATACACACAAAGCTCAACTAGATAATTTCAGGGGTGTAAAGGTGTATTTTTATGCTTCCAAGCATACCATTAGGTCTCTTGAATAACCACTAGACTCCATCTCATCATCGTTTCTTCCAAACCCTCACCTAGGTTTTCAAGGCAACAAGCCTAGAGTCTCTTTTTAGCCCTCCTAACCCGAGAAAAGAGGATGCTGCTCAAAACTTCTCCAAAGAATCTCAAATATTTTCATTGGATTCTTGGTCCTTATACCAACCTCTTCAAGATTTCCAAACCTTTAGGCCTTTCCTTTCCGTACACAGGTCTGTCCTTAAACTTTGCAAAATGTAGGGTTTTTAGCCAATTCCTGACCACCCGGTTGGACTGTCAAAGAGTTTGCCTAGAAAATGGACTATTGGAACCTCCTCCTTGGTACCAGACCACTGGGAGACCTCCTTCCACACTTCTACCACGGGGTTTGTCCCGGAGAAGTCGTTCCTGCAAGTTATGTGCTTTTTAGCACTAGCCTTCCTAGTCGGGCATTGCCAAGCTCGCCTAGGAAGAGACTTTCCTAATGATTGCTTGCCTCCTAATGAATCCTAACCCTACAAAAAATATAGGAATGGAGCCTAGCCACTACTTCCAAGATCCCATACACCAGGTATAGGGGAAAGGTGGTCTAGGACTCCATTTGTTGCAGCTTGCCAGTCAGAATTTCCAGAAAAACAAGAACCTAGTTAACTGAAATTAAAAGCTTTAACCAATGAAACAACTTCCTACAGAAAATGCTTCTACCTCATCCAGTGATCAACTCACCATACATCAAGAGCCACTTTTTAGTGATCTATTTCAAGATGTGTTACAATTATTTGATCCCATTGGCATAAGCTATGATCCATCCACTAATGATCATATTATAAATGTCTCTACATCGCTTTATGAGCTAGAGGACATATCTCAAGAACGTATTCGAAAGAATGATCAAAATCTATCACCAAGGTCTAGCAATGTTCCTTCCCAAGACATATTGACATCCTTTGACCTCATGGTTATAGATATTGAAGGAATCCCTAGCTCAACATTCGATCCAAATCCACTCAAAGAACAAGTGGATATTAAGCCACTTCCCATCCCTAAGGATGATACCCGAGAAACTGCTATAAGCAATCCATCCTTTGGAATCGACCCATGTCAAGAACTTGATCCAAAACATGTCGAAAGTAATTCTAGAATTAGTCAAGATCAAGAATTCTTATCTTCAAGATACTATAATGATCTAATGGGCACTCTTTTATCTATACAAGATGTCGCAAATGATGATTGTATCCATATAGCACACACTCATCCATCTACCCATGAGATGTTTTCTTTGGATGGACACATAGATGATCTTCATTCAAAACAAGAGTCTCATACTCTTGATATCATTACCCAAGAAAAAGAGTCTCCTACTCTTAACATCTGTACACAAGACCAAGATGTGAAAAAATTTGGAGACATAGCAGAAAAAAATCATGAAGAAGGCTTTTGTAGAAGTTGTGAATCAGAAACATCCTATGGACACCTATTTAATAAAGAACATGAAGAAGGCTTCTACAGAAGTCATGAATCAAAAACATCCTGTGAAGTGAGTCATGAGGAAGAATTTTGTGTGGACAATGATGCATCAACACTTCCTAAAGAAGCACTACAATTTGATATCTCACAAGATCTTGCTAAAGATACCAATCAAGCATTCATCCCACATATGGAGGATCCTATCACTTATAAATTTTGATCACTCACCTTTGTAGGAGAAAATTATCTTATCAATAAGCAAGCTGTCACTTTTGAAGATCCACCACAAAGCAGAGAAGGATTAGAACCTTGTTTCCAAGGTAAATCATATCCTATGACAAATAAAATTTTTCAGCAGATGAATTATCAAGGCAGAGGATTAGGCGTACATGAATAGGGTATCCTAGAACCAGTGTAGATTATTGGTAATCCTAAGCATCAAGGCCTTGGTTATTCAACAATCAAGGGATATAAACAAATTGGGGATACTTCAACAAAACTGGGGGCAACATCATCTCAAGCAAACATCAACGTAGGGAGCATGAAGAATCCTTATGATGAAACCAATGTCAATACTACAACCCGCCATGTCTCAATCTTCATCCACCTATCACCCCATCCACGAATTGGGACCAACAACAAAAGAAAGATTTGAATCAAAGCACGAAGAATGCTATCAAAGAAAAAGTAGTGAAGCATAAAGGACAAGTCAAATATACATGGATACCAAAGAATACAAAGAGCTTATCCCTATCAAACTCCATTAGTCAAAGAAACTATGGGGAAAAATCAAAAAGGGAAAAGTATCCATCAAAGATGTCCACAAAAGCAGGCTTCTCAAGCGACATACAAAGTGTATCAAGCAGTTGGTCCTAATTCCATGCACACTTCCATATCCACTCATTATTGCTCATCTTCCCAAGTTTGGAGAGTCAAAGGTTCCAAACTGTCAACCAATCCATCTTTTATTCCTAAACACACTCCTCCATCCATGCCTCCATGCATGATATCCAATTCTCACATTGACCATGTGTTGGCAACAACCCTTCATCATAAGGATTTAGAAGGCACTCTATCGCGATGTGTGCACAAAGACAAAGTTAACTCCAGTATCAACAACGTAGAATAAATTTCTCAAAATTTTCTTCCAAGTGCACATGTCTTGGCAAAACAGCTTCTTCAAGTAGGATATCGATGGCACATTATGATAGAAGCATCAATTTCAAAAGTAACAGGTCTTTTAGCATCAGCTTAAAATCTCTTCGAAAATACAAAAAAATATAAAATATAAAAAATCCAAAAAAATCAGAAAAAGGATTGAAAATAGTAAAGAGAAAAATCGTCCTCTAGCGAAAACCATTTCAGTAGCACTTTGGACAGGTACCATGATGAAAACCTAGCAAATAGGTGTCATGTGTAGAATCAAGCATCTATGTGCGCCAGTTCAGGAGAATGCATCTTATTACATTCAAAATAAAGCCAACATTTCATGCATAATAAAGCCAACATTTCAGCTATATCATTTGTTCATCCATGAACCATTTATCCAGATCCATTACCATCTATCTACCTTATCTTGATCTTGATGAAGGTTTGGGGCACACTTTATACTTGCTTATGGTAAACATCTTGACATGGGTCATTTTCATTGATCCCATCCTACCCAACGCTATCTGAGCAATATCCAAATGAGCATTCCTCTATTCGAACACCTTATCTTGTCACAAGATAATCCTTGGAATCCTTTGCATGCTTACTGTATCTATCCATACACCTATTCAAGAATCTACCCATGGTCATTCAAACATTGCTAGACACTGCGGGCAGATGTTTGCATCTAGCTTCAGGAATAAATCTTGATCTATATCTTCCAACTAATTTGGTGATCTGAAAATTGGCAAACGTAACATCAAATTGGTTAAGGAATTTGTGAACCAAAAAATCCAAATCACTAGCCCATGGCATATTTTGACATGAATATGTTCCTTATCAAGCTTTGTCTTTCGTCGAACATCAATCTAAATAATCAATATCAGTCATGTCTAATGTGTACTTTAACGTCACATCAAAATCATCAAAGCAATTTTATTCCAAATCAAGCTTCATCAATCTTGATCAATCGAATCCAATCAATTATCACTTTGTTTGACTTAAGACACTTAGTCAAACTATCATCTTGTCATGAGTTTACTCTAGGATAACACAACTTCCTTGGGTTTACAAGTTCATTATCATCTTGTTTGGCTTAACACACTTAGCCAAATTATCAAATCCATAATCACCTCATTTGGCTTAACACACCTAGCCAAATTATCCTTTTTGTATGAGTTTATTCTAGGATAACACAACTTCCTAGAGTTTACAAGTACATTATCACTTTTGTTTGACTAACACACTTAGTCAAACTATCAATTCATCAACCCGATCGATCAACATTAAGCTTGGTTTTCAACAAAATACTGAAACAGAGCACTAATATCGTCATCACATATCATATCTGAATTGTCAAAATCATGCGAAAAATTCAAAAACATTCCAAAATTCATCGAAAATCCAAAAACATCCAAATCATCAAAAATCCAAAAACATGTCAAAATATTAGAAAATCTTCAAAAATTCATCATTCAGTCTTGTCAGTCTTCCACCTTGTCGAACTACGTCATCTCTGAGCTTGAACATAGGAAAGGTTGATCTTTGGTCATCCCTCGAGACAGTTAGGGTCAGTCCTTAGGCGTCTGTCGCATTGGCAATCCATTTGCCCATTTATTTTTCACATTTTAGGATTTTAGTCATCCATCGCAATGACATTCGTCTACCCATCTAGTTAGGTGTCCATTGCAAGGGCATTCGTTTTTCCATCCAATTTACATTTTAGGATTTTAGGCGTCTGTCACAATGACATCCATCTGCCCATCTAGTTAGGCGTCCGTCGTAGGGGCACCCGTTTGTCCATCTAGTTTGCATTTTAGGATTTTCAGCTTCTATTGCAATGGCAATCCATTTGTCCATCTATCTCATTAGTAGTCAAGTCAATTTTCATCCAAACTATGTCATCTCTAAGCTTCAACGTAGGCAAGGCCATCCTTGATCGACCCCCGAGACACAAAATTCAAAAACATTCATAAATCTTGAAAATACCAAAAACATTTGTAAAACATCTCAAAAAAATTCCAAAAACATCCAAATATCTGAAAAAACCAAAATGGTGCACCCATCTCATCTCACTTTCACCCACAATAATAACCATTCCTAATAAAAGAATTGTCACTTTCACCCTTTGGTGAGTTAGTCAGAAACAAGTTTAGTAGATTCTAAAGTGAACACTCTAATCGTCAGAGTCTTGAAAGCCTAGATCAGTCAGTCAACAAGTTTATCAACTCAGAGTATCAATAGCTTATCACCCAAATTAGTCCCATCAAAACCCTGATCACTACATGTCCTAGGATGAAGCTTTCCCATGATGGACATAAGCATCAGGTACCCCATAGTAGTTTAGCCTTGTCTAGCAGTACGAAGAACATTAGCTTGTTTGTTTACTTTATCTTGGTCTTTTTGACTTATCTTATTTTGCACTCATTCCAAGGACCTCTCAATGATGCCTAAACAAAACAGGTCTAGAGAGAAAGGAATGGGGCAATGATCATTATATTTTTATCAGTTGTGCTTGTTCGATGTTCTTGTAAAATAACTTGGCGAATACTTGCTTTGTTGGGTCCGTCCTAGCAAGGTTTCTGTATGTCAAGTGTGAAGAAGAGCGCTCCTATCTGATTGTCGAGTCAAAGTCCATCACACTAGGTGCAATGCCATCCTGGTTCTTAATACCTTGATGCATCGCACCTACGTGTGTTACCAAACATAAAGAAAGGTATGCTCTTTTCCCATCCTTGGATAAGCAATACACCATCATCATTCATCATCATATCCAATAAAGTCTCAATGACTAGGGGACTTGTTGTACTTCTTCATCTTCTTGAATTTAAGGGTTGATCAATCTCATTCTTCTATCCTCTTTCACGCTAACAATGCATCCATCCTGCATCCATCCTACATCCATCTTGCATCTTTCGTAATCATTTCATATCATCATAGCACAACATCATTCATCCTGCATCTATCACATCTCATTTTTATAATCATTTAAGTTGCTTAGGATAATATTGTTATTCTAAGCATCTTCCAAACATTGCATTTTCATCATCATTATCATATAGATCATATAGTCTAACCATCCATACATTCATTTTGCACCTCTTTGTCGCGAGACCCACCTCAATCTTTTCGCTCGATCTCTCAGGGGGGCAATGTACTACCCTACTTCTTTTCACTGGAGCATCTGATAAATCAAAAATTCTTTATTTTCGATGTCAGCAACATCATTCTTTGAACCAATGCAATAAGTACATTGCTTCAAAGAGGGGCAAAATGTAGACATGTAGATTTGACATCATCATCAATGTTCACCTTTTGATTAAATAAATCAAGTTTTATTTAATTAAATCATAAATCTCCTAAGGTCTATTAATTTAATCACCAATATTAAATTAAATGATCAATTCTAATTTCCTCTCATTTTATTTTAAAAGAAATACAAAAATCTAAAATCAAATGTCATATCACTTAAATCATCTATTAGATTAATCAAATCATGATTAGTTTAATCTTAACTACATGAATCTTCTAGATTCATCCACTTGCACCAATAAATCACTTTATTTGATTTATTAAAACCCATATTTTCCTTCATTAACTCTCATGTTTGACTTTTTGGACAAACACAATTCCCCCCAAAAACCCTCAACCACATGTACTTATTGTATTTTTTCAAATTTGAATGGGCACATTGGCCAAAACTTGCACAAGCATAGGCCAATCCCATGGTGACAAGTGGCTCTCTCCTATTGGATGGGATTTAATCCCACATTACCTAATCTTGGCTTCTCCTCTCTCAACTTCTCCTATAAATGCAATGCATTTTCTTTCATTTCAACATCTACATTTAGAGCATCCTTATTATAGGCAACTTGAGTTCAAGAGCATATCATTGTCTATCATCTCACTAAGCTTATCAAGGATTGGGAAAGGGCTATCTTCTACATAAAAGATAGCACCAATCCAATATGGGATAGATGTGCTTCATGTTATTTGTGCTTTAAATTATTTCATTTGGCATTTCAAGTTGTTTAAATGTCTTAATTTAGCATGTCTAGTATGGAGTAATATTTCATAGGGTTTGCTTGGTTTTGCCATGTTAGTTTGATTTCCATGATATACTAACATGTACAACACTTACTCAAGAATGTTCAAATATAATTATGTTTTATTACTATAAATAAATTAAATGCCATGATAGAGTTCTTGTATATGTTACAAAGCCTTAGGATTATGAAATGTGTGATAACTTGATGAATTTTATAATAAAATAGTGCCCCTATATGTGTATACTTTTTTTTTGTTTAATTAAGCTTAATGACTGAGTCAATTTTCTATATGATATTTGTAGCTAATTATAGGTAACTAATTGATTTTATTGCATGCATATAAAGATGTGGGATGCATGTTTTTTATGAATCTAGGATAGTGTATTCATGCAAGGGATTCTTCATGGTTGGATGTTCAAGCTTAACTAAGACATTGTTTCATAGGTCAAAATCCCTAATTTGATTTTATTAGTGATTAATTGATGATATAACATTATACAATTTTAGAAATATCATGTAATTAGCTTCTTCTTAATGTGCATCAAACATTTTTTTAAATGGAATGGGTTATTGAAGAAGGTTCATTAATATATCAAATTTGGTTTGTTTAGTCTTGTATATATGTATTTCTAGTTCCTTTAATCATATTCACAAGAATATATGTATTTTTTGATGTTGTGACTTTATTGCCTAGTAAGATATGCCCAGTCTCAACTAATTGAATAATGAGCCTTTTCATTTAAATTATATCTTAAAACTTTTTTTTTTTAATCTAGTATTACATTAGTTTTTAGAATGTGTACCTCTATATTATAACTAATACTAGATATTTTGTGAATTTGAGAATGATAAGTTGTAAGAGAATTTTAGTAGTGCGGTTTTCATGTTGCACATGTGTGTTTGAGTTCATGTAGAATTTTTAAAGGGGATATAAATTTATTTCACATCTCCCATTGCATGTGCAAACTTTCTTTGATATACTTAATTGAGGCCTTACCAAACTATTTTTAGCAGTTACTATGTTATGAGGTTTGTGACAATTGGTTAAAGTTTATTTATATATTATTTATGATTATTAAAAGCTTGCACATGTGATTTTCTATTTCTCTTTACTTAATTTATCAATGATCTTTGTGGTGCAGGAGCACCTAGGAAGCACCTAGGCAAATACTAGGAAATAGGAAGTATGTTTGTTTTTATGCTTTTATATAAGGTCATGTTGACCATTGCATTATGTTTGAAGGTTAGGACTAAGTAGTGGTTAGGAGCTATTAGGAGTGGAAGAGTTGTGAGTTTAGACACTCATGGTGGGTAAGTTCTAGTAATTGGAAATAAAGCCCAAAATGTTGCTTTGAGTGATTTTGGCCTAAGGTGGTGGTTATGTCTGACCAAGGGGAAGGATAACCACCTTTTGAAACTTTATAAGGTGTGCATCAACCTGTGTAAAAGGTTCGAAGGCTTTGTGAATGTTTAGAAAAACGTTTATAATTTGACAATTTTCATGAATGCTAAACGAAGACAGTAGGAAATAACTGAATTTTCTGTATTGTGTTCTTGGTAGTGTGCTAATGGATTAACCAGGCATCTTGATATGTGGGGAATGTGATATAATTCATTTCCAAGCTTTGGTTGGATCTTGAATATTGTTTTCAACAATTGTGGAAGAGAGATTACCAATGTCTTCAACCATAGGATCAAGTGATGTTGACATTTCTTGAATTTGATCATTGTTGGGTATTTTTGGTGGATTTTGATCGTGATTGAAAAGTAGCTCTTGGTGTATGTTTATTTGATCATTGGTCGAGGTGGAAACATCTTCAAGGTGCTTATTGATAGATTGTTCTTGATTTTTTATTTCAACAATTGTGGTGGGAATCTATTGCAAGCTTTGTTGGGCGAGTAATGCCTGCTTTTGTTGCTGATCCAACAACGCTTATTGTTGCTCATGTTGTTATTGTTGCACAAACAATGCTTGTTGTTGGTCGTATTGTTGCTATAATTGGTAGTCTTGCAAGGATTGTTGATACGCTTCTTGTTTTGCATGCAATTGAGCTTGGTATTTTTCTTGCGCTTGCGCTTGCTGAGCTTAGAATTGCACTCGTGCTTGAGCGTGTGCTTGTTGGATTGCTTGCGCCATCTGAGCGGCATGTGTGGCTTGTTGGTTTTGGAGTGTCTTTTTGCGGGAAGCTTCTTGAGCGGCTTGCAACATGATGGAGAATGAATTGGTCGTGTTGTGTTTTGGTGGTGGTGGGTTGGGGATGATGTTGATTGTTGGGATTGCTTGGATGGTTGCCACCTGCTATTGCGATACCAATGGAAAAATGGGATGATTTGATATGATTTTTTGATTCAGCATTATAGGTTGAATTTAAACATTTTTGTGGTTGAGAATCATATTGCCTTGATTTAGGTAACTTTGATTTTGCATGGTGCTACCTTGACTTGGATCAATATGTGAAGTCGATAACATATTGCTTGGATTTTGAACAACATTGGTTTGATTTGCAATCGTATCTATCCCAAAGTTCACCAAAAATGGATTTGAAATGTTCATGTTCAACAAACTTGTATTTGGCATGTATGGATTTGGTGGGACAATGTTGTTCGAAAAACTCATGCATTGAGTGTTTGGTTGATAGATTTGCAGATTTGGACTTGGATTTAAATCTATCATTAGGAAAGGTGTTCCAAAATTTAGATTGGGCATACTCACATTTGTATCGTTGAAGTTTGGACGAGATAATGATGCCATTTTTGAATTGCATAAATGTGAGTTTCGATAATCAATTGGCATTGTGAGACTTGGATAGTTTGGCTGACTCGAATTGCTCATGATGGATCGATCAAGTTGATATTCCCTGTTCCTCTTGTGTTGAGATCGAGTTTGAACCATAAAATGAAGATCAATTTTCAAGAATGTAAGAGATGAACCTCTAATCCTTTAGATCGGTCTAATCCTTAGGTTCAAAGAAGTGAAGAACTAGGATAATTGAAGGATCAAAGTGACGATGAGGATGAGATAAACAAAAGATGAGTGATACGGATGAACGGAACTCTTGAAGAAAAATTTGAAGGAAATGCTAAACCTTTTAAGACTTTGATTGATCATGATTTGATTGATAGTTTGACTAGATATGTTAAGTCAAACAAAAATGATAAATGCACTTGTAAACCCTAGGAAGTTGTGTTATCCTAGAGTGGACTTGTACATAAGAAGATGGTTTGACTAAGTATGTTAAGCCAAACAAGATGAACTCGTAAACCCTAGGAAGTTGTATTATCCTAGAGAAGACTCATGTATAATATGATGATTTGACTAGGTGTGTCAAGTCAAACAAAGTGATTTGATTTTTCCTAGAAATTTAGCATAACAGATGTTTACAAAGTTTCCAAGAGTTGTTGGTGAGGTGACTTTTGACTGATTTTGATGGTTGAGATATGGATGAAAGTGATTGAATTTGATCCTAGACTTGACCTAGATAACACGTCTTCTTACAAGGCCTCAATGTTGAAGAACATGCTATACTTCCTATGGGAGGAAAGAAAACCTTTCAAAAATTTCAGGATTTTGTTGATAGCAAAACCCATACAACTCAGGATTGTTTCTTGAAGTTTTTTTTTGTAAAAGTTGTAAACCAATGATTTTAGAAAACACATGTGTAATCCAATTTGTCTTTTTATCTCGGCTTAATGAATTATTTTTACCAAAAGCACTTGCTTGATTATCTTTCAAACTGTATGTCTAATGTCCCACTTTCGTTTTCATCCCACAAAGTCCATTATGTGGAAATCAAGGAAAATAGGGCAAAAGTCTCCTATGTTTAACCTTATTGAAAAAAATGGTGATAGAATCGAAGCACTTAGAAACCTCTAAGGATATGATCCCTAGGTAAAGCAAGAGTGCTTAAATTCTTCAAAGGTATTTGTTTCCTCAAAGGGGTTTGAAATTTGAAGGTCTTGTGAATGTTCGCTTTCAAGTGTTTTCGAGAACCAAGCAATGTGTTTTCCACTTCCAATCACTTTACAATCCTAGTATGATGAGGCAATATCTTGTTGGGTTCCCACTTAGAGGAATCTAGCTACGCATATCTTATGCGAATGGCTAAATGCTTGACCACATTAGCCCCCCTCCACGGCACACACTTCTCGGGTCAGCCAAGCATTAGTATCCATGAATCTCCCATGGCATACTTTCCATTTCCACAACAAAACCACATGTATGATATGGAATGGCTTCAGAGGACATGACCTCTTGCACCAACAAAATAGATAAGATTTTGACTTTTTTCTAAACAAAAGGTTCTGATTCGGGCATTCCGTTCGTGGGGGTTTATCCAACATCAGCGAGCATCCATTGTTGTCCATATCGTCGGAATAATCCTCGTGATTCTTGAAATTTCCTCAAGAATCCACACTTATATACCGGTTGGAAGTCACTTGGCTTTAGCGTGTTCTCGGTTGGGTCGTTCCCTTGGGTGAGTACTTTTTCCCACAAGGCAAGCCCTCTAATATAGACAAAAGCAAATAAACTCATTCGTAGTTTGATCAACCTTTGTTTAGAAACAAAGGGAGAACACTCGCAACAAGTTTACTCACACTCGCAAAGTGTTTTGTTCAATTTTAAGTTCCCAAAATGAAAGTGTGAAGGCAATCTTTTTGACAACTTAACATCACCAAAATGCTTTTGATTCTCAAGATCGATGTGAAGCGCGAGAGAAGCACATACGCATTTCGAATGATGTTAATTTATGAAAAAGATTGCAAAACATGAAAGACACATGTTCATTTTATACCTCAAAGCAGTGATGAGTTCATTTTAAAAGCACCAAATGAGATGTGAAAATTGCCTTCTTCAATTTTAAGACCAAATCAAAGAGTCTAGTGAGTTTGTAGGTTTAATTTTAACCAAGTTGAAAAGATGAAATCAGTGATTGATTTTATACCAAAATTGAAAAGTGACTTGGTTTAAAACAGAAACGAGAGTAGAAATTGGACGCTCTAAGCATTTAAAAATTCTTTGTGAATTTCAAGTTTCAACGTCTCATTTTCTAACTAAAATATACTTTGTTGTTTGATTCTCATGTGAGAGAAAATCATTGTTGTTTCTTGATGTCTACCTACAAACATTAAAAAACAATTTGCCTATTAGATTGATTTCAAGGAGTCAATGGAGAATGTAGTATAAAAACAAAATTTACACCCATCCTGCAAGGTTTTCAAGATCAAACATTTGTGCTTGATATTCACTACAAAATCAATATAGAATATAAACTCCTACAAATCCATTTTCAACCTGCAAACATAGTCATTCACAATATATTTGAACCTACTTTATGATTCACCTTAAAAATCATTGTTCCCTTCTAAAATAATTCTGCATTGTTAGTACTATAATCATTCCTATGCATAGTCAACTTATATCCAAATCTCATAACTTGGACAAAGGAGTTATAAATTCAAAGACAAGGCAGCCCTATTGACATTCAATTGTTAGTACTCTAAACATTCCTATGCATAGTCAACTTATATTCTAATCTCATAACTTGAACAAAGGAGTTATAAATTCAAAGACAAGGCAGCCCTATTGACATTCAATGCTCACACAGTATATCAACATCAATTAATCACAAACAACAATATCAATGTTAAGAAAGAAATCAAATGGTAGATAGTAAATTGATTTCACTATTGATTGACAAACAATGCATTAATATGGATGCAATCAAGTTATCCCACATAAATATTTTATTTTACTTGTGACCTGTCTTGTATCGATTAGACTGTAGCTTTGGATCTATTCATTTTTCACCAATTTCAAAGTAACATAAGAATGAAGGGCCACCGACCACACTTGGCAATTAATGGCAATGGGACAGACTCTTTATAATCAAAGTTGTAAAGATCTAATAGGTTGTAAAGATCTAACAGACACGTAAACAGGTTGTAAAAGCTCTAACAAACACGTTATTTATTTTATAGGGCGCCTCGAGCCATGTGCTTGGGAGGGAATTGGAGGCACAAGTTGAAGCCTCTCAACTTGCAGTATGTACATGTGACCTTCACAGTCTATATTTTCTAGTCCATATTAGACTCTTCACATGTGAATTTCATAGTTTAATCTCTGGTCTAGAATAAACTGCCATGTAAACATTCATGATGCCTCATACTCCTCCAAGCGCCTAAAAAAATGCAAACAAGTGAGATGCATCTGAAAAACTATACAACATGCAGCTACAGATATTAAGAGGAAGGACAGTTTTCAAAATTTTGTTAGTATTTAGCTTTTCAAAATCTTCAGCTTTCTGTAGCTAGTTGTTCCACCGATAATTGTGTTCCAGTGGCAGACAGAAGACAAAAGTGACTCAAAATCGTTTAGGATGTACGAAGGTTGTACCAACATCTTTAGAGTGTGGGTTTTGGGAGATATATCCAAGACCATGTGTGCCTGGATGTTCTTTGACTTGGATGGGATCTAAAGTACCTTTCTCATGAAGGCCTAAACCTTTTCCTTGATAGTTCATGTTATGTAGCATGTGATTAATGGTAGAATGCTTATTCTCTTAGAAGCATGATGCAAGCACATTAGTAGGTGGAAGAGCTACAGTGGTGCATACGCATTGCTTTGCTTCTATAAGAAGGGCACCATGGATAAGTGTAATGTGACCAAGGTGATACAAAAGTGGCATTGGGATGGTAGGACTAGAGGGCAATGAAGGATCATGCGATGGAGAGGAGGGGATAGTAGCATCAGGAGGAATGAGTGATAAGGGATCAAGAGAGCAATTGGGGAATATGATGGGATCTTGATTTATGGCAGTGGATGATAAGGGCTCATGAGATGGATTGATTGGATCATGAATGCAAAGGGGATCATGGGATGGAGTGGATGAGCTAGTGTGATCTTGAGATGGGGTGGATGGGAGGATAGGAATCATGGGATGGGATGGATGGGGGATTGTGATCTTGGGATGTAGTGGTTGGGATGGTAGGATCTTGATTTGGAGGAGGGGATATTCTTGTATGCTTTGGATCAAGCTCTTGGCATGAATTATCTTATAGGGGATGTACGACGACGGAAGAGTGTTGGAGGGACTCCTCAATTGGGGGAGATAGGAGGATGGAGGATTCATGACGGTCATTGGATTGAAGTTTGTGAATATTAGGACTAGTAGGAGGGGATAAAATATCTTCAATGGATTGGGTGGATCTAGTAGTAGAAGATGGGGATTCAATGGATTCGATGGGTTTGACTGGCTCAGCCGTTTGGATGGTGTCAGGAATTGTGATGGGAGGGATAGTTGTAGGATGGAGGAGGGCCTCATCACTAGTGGCAGTCCATGATAAAGTGGGAGGGAATGGTGCCTCTTCTATTATGAGTCCTTGGGAAACATTTGGGAGGGATGTAGGATTAGGTAGAGTGATGGGAATTGATGGAGGATTAGGGTTAGAGATTGGTGGATTAGGATTAGACGTGGGGATGGGATTGGATGGAGGAATAGGAGGAGATGGAGGATTAGGATTAGGAATTTATGGATTAGGGTTAGATGAGGGGATGGGAATGGATGGAGGACTAGGAGGAGATGAAGGATTAGGGTTAGGATTAGGAATTGGTGGGTTAGGGTTAGATGAGGTGATGGAAATGGATGGAGGACTAGGAGGAGATGGAGGATTATGATTAGATGAGTGGATGGGACTAGATGGAGAACTAGGAGTGGTTGGAGGTGGGTTATATTTAGATGGAGGGTTAAGATATAATGCAGTGAAAGGGGAAGTGATGTAGGAGGATGTGGATGTGGGATTAGATTGGGAAGATTGGGATGGTGAGTGAGAGAAGGAAGATGCATATGAAGGATTAGAATGGGGAGATGTGGAATTAATGTAAGGGTATTGGGATGCGGGATTGTGATAGGAAGGTGTGGATGTTGGATTAGAACAAGAATATTGAGGTGGTGAACCACCATAGGAAGAAATGTATGGTGAGTTGGCATAGAAGGATAGGGATGATGGATTAGGATAAGCGGATCGATATGATGGATTAGGATAGGAGGAATATTGGGATGGGGGATTGTGATAGGAAGGTGTGGGTGTTGGATTGGGATGGGAAGATTGGGATGTGGGATTAAGGTAGAGGTATTGGGATTGTTGATGATGATAAGGATAGGAGGATATGGATGTTGGGTAGGATAGGGTTTGAAAGGGAGGACATGATGAATATGTCGATGGTGAGGATGTTGGATATCCTTTGTCAAGGGTAGCATAAGGAACATTATTAGATGTAGATAAAGGCATGGTGGGATAGTTCAAAGAAGTAGTGGGATTTTGGGAGGCGATTGAACAGAGCTTGCTAGCAATGATAGCATCAAGGGGATCTATATAACAATCTCCATGGTCAACAAGATTTTCATTATCGTCATCAACTTAATTAGGATTCCCCTTGACTACTATTATTGGTCATGTGAGAGGGGGATAAAGATTCATGATTGATATAGATTAGTAGGAAAGAATAGATGATGGATAGAGAACTAGGATGTATTGGAAAATCATATGGGGATTGGATGAAAGCTCAGATTGGGATTGAATAAAAGCTCAAATTAGGATGATAGGATTTTGATAGATTAGATTGGATTGTTTGGATCAATTGATGATGTATCAATTGAATGATTTGGATGAGGATTAGATTTGATTTGATCAATTGATGATGTATCAATTGGATGATTTGGATGAGGATTTTCTTTGATGATTTTGATTGGATGATGTTGGATTTGGATAGATTGGATCAATTTTGATGATGTATCAATTTGATTTTATGACTTTGGATAAGGATCGGTTTTTTATTGATCAATTGATGGTGTATCAATTTGATGATTTGGATGAGGATTAGTTTGATGGATCAATTGATGCTGTATCAATTTGATGATTTGGATAAGGATTGGATTTTTTTGGATCAATTGATGATGTATCAATTTGATGATTTGGATAAGGATTGGATTTTGATCAATTGGATAAGATTGAATTTGGATTGGATGATGGATCAATTGATGATGTATCAATTTGATGATTTGGATACAAATTGGTTGATGGAGGGGATCCTAAAACTTGATTCAAAAATCACCCTAAGTGACTTATGGCGTTGATTGATCGGATTGAACTAGCTATGATCACGATGCCAAATCAACCTTAAGATGGAAGGGGATTGATTTGGGCCAATGATGTTGACTTACATCACAAATTCGCCTCAAGATAGAAGCAGATTGATTAGGTTGAAGACAAGGATTGATATGTAGGATAATGATCAAACTTAATGCCTTGGTCAATTTGGGAGATAACTCCTAAAACAAGGTTTAAGGGATTTTTGTGTTAAGAGATGATGATGAATGCAGATGAAAGATGTGTTGTTGAAGTGATCTTTTTGGCAAGTGCAAATGGTAGAATGGGTTCCCAAATTGTGAAATGATCAATGTGAATGTGGTAAATGGACATTTAGAAAGGTTAAATGGAGGCTTGGAATGGTCAAATAGATGTTTGGATTGGTTAAATGAATGTTTAGGATGATCAAACAGTCAAAAAGAGACTCGAGATGGTTAAACAAAGGTTTAGAATGGTCCAATGGATGGAAATATCTGTTCAGGAGGGTGTATCCGCACTTCTGCAGTGAAAATAGTGGATCAGGAGGGCATATCCGCACTTCTACAGTGAAAAATGCTGAAACAGGGGGGCGTATCCGCACTTCTGTAGTGAAAAATGTTGAAACATGGGGGTGTATCTGCACTTCTATAGTGAAAAATGTTGAAACAAGGGGGCAAGTTCACCCCTCTACAGTGGAAAATGTGGGAATAGGGGGGAAAGTTCGCCCCTCTATAGAGAAACAATGACTTGGTTTGGATGATGAGACTATGGCAGGGACTTCAAATGACTCAATGAGGCTGACTTATAAAAATTTACTGGTTTTTCACAGAAAGACACTTTGAGCAAGCACAATCCTATGATTAATGATAAGGGGTATGGCCAACAAGGTCTTACTTTAGGATGAACAAGGTTTCTAGGAAGTCCTCGATATACACTCAGTACATGAGGCACAACCGTGAACACCAGTCCGTCACAAGCATGAGTCAGGAACCCCAATGAGATACTGAAAGGTTCAGACCAACTCTTCATGTCTAGCTAGGTATCACCCTAACTTCAATGTTTCACCAATTACGACACAACTGGATTGGGGTACAGATTTGGCTCTCGCCCCTTTTTATACCCTGTCGATACGTGTGGTTGGGATCGTCCCTTGGGGTGATGAAATCCCCAAGCAGGTCCCACTAAGAAGAAGACACTAATCGTTTCCAACTACCCCCCCGCATCCACACAAAGTGCAAAGGGGAAGGTGGAAACAAACTAATGCCCCCTTAGGGTAACACAAAGAAAAATAGACACAACAAGTAGCAAGTATTACTTCCCCCTAATTATACTAAGTGCCTAAATGAAAACAACATGAAAAGACTTCAAAAATCTGAATAAAATAAAGGCCCTACAAGCAAATGTTAGCTATTTTATCTTTTTTCCTTTGTGAATTTCAGAAAAAAATTGCAAGATATCATCAAGAAATCTAACTTCACCCACCAAAAAATAGGGTTAAAGGGGTTAGAGCTCCAAACAACAAAAAACAGAGGCAAAAACGAAGCTAAAATGTAACTTTTTTACCTTCCCGAACGTGCTGTTTAGGGCAAATCCACCCCTCTATAGTGAAAAACATTGAACTAGGTGGACAAATCTACCCCTCTGTAGAAAACAGTTAGAAAACACTGAACCGGGAGGGAGAATCCACACTTCTGCAGAAAAATGTTAGAAAACGTTGGAACAGGAGGGCGTATCTGCACTTTTGCAAAAAAATGTTAGAAAATGTCAAAACAGGAGGACGTATTTGCACTTCTACAACAAACTATTAGAAAACGTTGGAACAGGAGGGTGTATTTGCATTTCTACAACAAAATGTTAGAAAATATCAGAACAAGAGGGTGTATCTGCACTTCTGCAGTGAAAACTGTCAGAAAACGTCGGAATAGAGGGTGTATCCGCACATCTTTGGCTTATAGAATAAGAATGAATCAACGCAAGCAATCAACTCTCCAAGTTGGTCAAATTATACTGCTTGGCCTTATAATCAAGAGGATACGGTCTACAATGGAGGAGGATATGTATTCAATTCTTATAATAATTCTTAGTTTCAGGCTAATGCTCTAATGCTTCTTGGAATTAAGGAGAAGACCAAGGCCCACTCTGTGTCTCAACTCAAGAACGAGACTGTTGATGAAAACAGTCCATTTTTAAAAAAAAATGATCTATTAAACTACAACAACAGTTGTTGGTCTTGAACCGCTGGCAGTTTAAGAATTCCTATGGTAGTGCTTTCTCAAAGTGGGTCAACAGAGGGGTTTTTGGAGCCTCGGCTAGATCACAGTCAATGTTAAAAGGCATACTGTTTAAGATAACTAGGTTGCAATGCAAGTACAGGGACGAAACCTGGCCTAAAACTAGCGAAGAAGCCCAAAATGGTTCTAAGCTAGAAGAGCTCAATACAGGTCCCCAAGACGGACAAGACATTGATCTTAGGAGACGCCATAGATTATATGAAGATAAAATAGAGAAGAGCCTTGATTATTCTGCATATTAAGTCATGACAGATTTGCTGGAAAACTTGGATGAATTCAATATGACAAAGAGATTGATCAATATTATCCTTTCAACACAACAAGAATTATTTACAACATGAGTATGAAAAGAAAAACACTGCTTAAATAAGACTTAGATGAACACAAAGTAGTATTGCTACTAGCATTCCTATTTCATGCAATAAATAAATAAAAATAGAATGAAGTAACTTTCAAGCAGAAATAGAAATAAAATGCATTAGTTCGGCCCTCCTAGCACCATTTTGTGGTAGCTAAATTTTGCAACATGTTAGTATATCATGGAAATCAAACTAACATGGAAAAACCAAGCAAACCCTATGAAATATTACTCCATACTAGACATGCTAAATTAAGACATTTAAACAACTTGAAATGCCAAATGAAATAATTTAAAGCACAAATAACATGAAGCAGATCTATCCCATATTGGGTTGGTGCTATCCTTTATATAGAAGATAGCCCTTTCCCAATCCTTGATAAGCTTAGTAATATGATAGACAATGAGATGCTCTTGAACTCAAGTTGCCTATAATAAAGATGCTCTAAATGTAGATGTTGAAATGAGAGAAAATGCATTGCATTTATAGGAGAAGTTGAGAGAGGAGAAGCCAAGATTAGGTAATGTGGGATTAAATCCCATCCAATAGGAGAGAGCCACTTGTCACCATGGGATTGGCCTATGCTTGTGCAATTTTTGGCCAATGTGCCCATTCAAATTTGAAAAAATGCAATAAATGCATGTGGTTGAGGGTTTTTGGGGGGAATTGTGTTTGTCCAAAAAGTCAAACATGAGAGTTAATGAGGGAAAATATGGGTTTTAATAAATCAAATAAAGTGATTTATTGGTGCAAGTGGATGAATCTAGAAGATTCATGTAGTTAAGATTAAACTAATCATGATTTGATTAATCTAATAGATGATTTAAGTGATATGACATTGGATTTTAGATTTTTGTATTTCTTTTAAAATCAAATGAGAGGAAATGAGCATTGATCATTTAAAATAATATTGGTGATTAAATTAATAGACCTTAGGAGATTTATGATTTAATTAAATAAAACTTGATTTATTTAATCAAAAGGTGAACATTGATGATGATGTCAAATCTGCATGTCTACAGTAAGGAAATCACCATAGAATTTCCTCTATAGGTAAAGGAGAGACAATCAATGACCTCTCTATTCTATATTATTCATTCAATGTAAAATTGATGCCCATGTAAAAAATAATAATTTCATTAATCTTATGACCTCTCTATTCTATATTCTTTATGCAATGTAAGGACCTTCATAAATCATCACACACCAATTATAATTCTATGCACACCGTGACACATAGGTATAACACTACTCTTTCTCTATGGAAAAAACCATGCATAAGAAAATACAATAATTAGCTTTCCCATATAGGCTTACACAATGTAAAAAATAACATTTCCAACATCATTTGATCATTCAATCAAAAGAAAAAATTCATCATTATAGCACCAAGAATTAACTTACATAGTTTTATTTCTTATTATTTTCCATCTATATAGAAAAATCATGAATATGGTGCATAACCCTTTATATTGGAGTTGATTCTTGAACCCCATAGCTCCTATAAATCACTTACGACCAAAACACCTTACCAAAGAGGTGAGAAAAAAACTAGATTACTATCAAACCCCTAAGAATTTTATTGATATAATAATAAATATTGATTACTATATACAATAAATTATTCTTGATAAAGGATAAAGAAACCATTGATTAAACCATAGGTGAGGATTAATTCAAATCGTGATATGTTCCCTAATCCTATAAATTCAAATGAAAAATATAGAAAAAATAAGCTTAAGCATGTTAATGTGAAAATAGACCTAATAATAATTAATTAGGTGATTACCTTTTTCATTCTTACACCCCCTTTAAGTGTAACTCAAGGAGTAGCAAAAATGCACTAATGATGAATGCATGAATGGATGCCTACATATGTCTTCACTACAAGGCCTAATGATATAACCATGTGAAATAAATAATTCTCTCATTATTCGAGTAAAATATAAAATCACATGGGAAAAAATCCTCTCCAAAAGAGAGAAAAAGAAAATAAATGTGTAATATGAAAGAAGGTAATAAGGAGGACTAGACATGGCCCCAAGGAATCCCTTACATAATATAATAATAATATATATCACACAAATAGGAGTGAAAATAAGATAGCATTAATCCCCACACAAAGAGGTGGCTAATATGCAAATGATGATAGATTGAACATAGAAAATGATTCCATACATGTACAAACAACATTCATCTCCTTGGGAGGAAATATATCTACTAGTGATCAAGTAGAATACTATCCCATAAGATGGATAAATAGGGAATCAAAATCCAAATGTCTTTCTTTAGAAATTACCCAAATTTTCACATTCTAAAATTAGGTGATGCTTTTCCAAAATCTTATAAATATTAGTTAAAAATAAGCTCCAAAGAGAATGATGATGGAATTGTAATAAAAATATAAATGAATGTCCTCAAAATGAATCCTCTAGATATATATTATGAGACTCCACAAACAAATATGATATGTATGATGGATATGAATCAGAAGCAGATGTATCTAGAAGATGATGGGTGTCCTACTAAATTAAATTAAAGGGAAAAAGGATATAGTTATGCTAATCTCATCAAGATAAATAGAATATGGAGATTTTATCTTGATAAGAGGAGTGAGAGTGTGGAGAAAATTATGTGTACCATCAAAACATGCAAGAATTGTGATATGCTCCAGCTCCTCTAAAGTATCATCATAAAAGGATATACTATCTACACCATAAAGAGATTGAGGTAATCTATAGTAGGATCATTTTGGAATAAAGAGATGTGAGGGTCTTTAAATATCTCTAAACATCTAGTAAAAAGTACATTGGGGAAATCAAGGCTTGGTTTAACACACATAGTGTCATGATCAATCCTAGAATAAATGAATCCTACAACATTATTAGTAATATTAAGCCTTTCTAATATTCTCCATGTTGTGTCTATTTTTGGTATGATTCCATAAAGATAAATAAATTTATATTAATCTACCTAAGATGCAAAGTTTTCATTTGGCCAAGAGTCATAATTAACCTTAACTAAGATTAACATAGAAGGATAAATATAGAAAACCATGATACTTCCTCTAATGATAAAATTAGAGACCATTAATCTGAATACACATATAAATTGAAATGAAGTCATCTAATTCAAATAGACATTTTCTAGGTGTTAATACATTCAAGTAATCAAAATAAATGTGAAATAGTGAGAAATAAAATTAAAAAAACTATGAAAGATTTTACAAAGGGTGATCCCACAATGGTGGTTTACAATTTTTGGCCAAACAAGACACTTTAACTAAATATTCACATCCGGGCACCTATAGCAGCTAAACTGTGAGGAATTTGAAGATGATACAAACTAGAGTCTCATCACATTTTTTTTGTAGACTCTAAAAATATTTTTTTAAATATTTTAGAATCAGATTGCACTTCGTATTCCATCTCCCACGAAAACTATTAATTTTTTTTAAATAGCATTTTCTAAAAGTGACGAACACTGTATAACACATTTTTTTTCCATGAAGGATAAAATTCTAATTATTTTGAATTTAGATTTGTAACTCTGATATCTAGTGCTTCCACTTGGTTAGATAGTTTTTTATTGAATATTTTTTCTTTAATCAAGTTTCGAAGTCAAACCAATTACAATTCAGACTTAGTGCGACCGTATAACGCATACTTTTTTTTTTTTGGATCAAGGACTTCAATATCTAGTGCACTCATATTTTTCAAAAAAAAAATTGATAATCTGCTATTTTTTCACATGTGCAGAACAAAGACCTTCATTTTTGGTGAAAAACCTATATTTAATAAAACTAAAAAAACAAATACACAATAAAACAAAAACATATGAAAATTATATTCATTGGATAGCTCGTTTTGAGAACTATCTGATTCCAATTGGGTTTCTGAAGTCTCCGCCATTTTCATGTTCAAACTGAGCTCCAAAGTGAAAAAATATAGGTTTTTTTTTGTGTCTGAGGGTGAGAATGAGGGATAAGGGGGGTTCGTATGAACCCATAGGGGTTCAAGCGAACCACCTCACATAATGCATTTTTATTTGGTTTTTGGGTGGGAAACTAGGGAATGGGTTCATTCAAACCAGTAGGTTCGTACAAACCCCCAAAATCACATTTTTTGGCATGGGGTCATTTTTTGTGAGTTCTCCTTCCTCACTAGAATTGTAAATCACTATTGTGGATTCACCCCAAAATGTGCATAGATAGTTTAAAAGATCATTGAAATACCTTTAAATGTCATAAGAATCATGCAAATTAATTATCCTATAAAACATTTATGATCTCAAAATAAAAAAGATGATCTTAATTTCATTAGAACTAGGCAGTACCAATAGTAACAATAGGTAGTGCTTGGAATCATCTTTCCAACAATTATTTATTTTTAAAATTAAAGTTTGTATGTGCAAGTTATACAAAAAAAAAAACCTCATTTAAAGTAGAAGGAAGGTTAGATGATGGTTATTTGGTGGCTCCTTGGTGATGTCATTGGATTTGGTTTTTTCATTGTAGGTCAACAATGAAATGGGTTGCTAGCCAATGATGAGCTCGTGGCTAGACTTGCAACATTTCTTCGTGGAGATGCAATGGTTCTTCAAGTGGACAGTCTCTTGTAGCTAATTGATTAGGTATAACTACCAAGTGCAAAGTAGCACTATAGTTTTGGCTCCATAGTCTAGCAATGACCATTAGCTAAGCCCCAATATGATCATGCACCTATTTTAAACCTTAACAATTGTCCCCATCTAAACCATTATTTTTTGTTTTCCTTCTAATATGAAGTTAAAATAGTTATTTAAGTTTTAAATTTAAATATTATTTAAACTATAAATAGATATATAAAGTGTTGAATAACTAAATATTATTTAAATTAAATTAAATTTATTTATATTATTATTAATATTTGTGAGAACCAGTAAATCACAAAGACAGATTGTTTAGGCACAAATCACAAAGTTGCACAACCAACTTGTTAATTAGATGAATTAGATGTACATAATATAGGAGAGTATTGAGCACCCAATCTCCATGAATTGAGGATAGGACTCTTCAATCAAATAGTGGTAGCGAGTTGCACATGCCATGGATTGAAGAGAGGACTCCTCATCCTACAATGGTGGCGAGTTGCTCTGCTCTATGAAAGGGAGAGGTGCTGAGAGGGATTGGACACCTCCCAAGACAACTCAATATCCTTGACACCTCATGGGAGACGAGTGAAAGGTCAACAACAACACCTAACTAGGCTTAAGTTAGCCTAACTAGAGTAGAATACACTAACAATATTAAATAATAATTAATATTATTCAAATAATAATATAATCAATGATGACTATTTAGAAGAATGGATATTGATTGGCATAAGAAATATATTAAGTGGATCTCACATGTGTCATTTATGTAATTAAATCTTAGCATGTTCCTCTCTTGTCAAATTTTTCATTCTTGTAAATAATCAATGATAGATAGTTTAAATAATATTTAATAATTTAATCATTATCACATAATAATTAAATAAATTTTTAACAATATTTAATTATTTAATATACATAATATATTTATGTATAGTTTAAATAATATTTTATGTAATAACTTTATTAGAAGGAAGACAAGTTATTTTAAATTGAAGTTATTGAATGTTAAATAACTTAAGTATTGTATTTAAAGGAGGTTCAAGGATTAGGTCTATATAAAACAATATATATGCTAAAATTTTGAAGAGTATGTGTCAAACAATTAATAATAATAATAATAATAATAAGTGTTAAAAATGATTGTTAAACAATTAATAGTATATGTTAAATAATGGAGTGAAATAAACATAGACAAATCTCATTTTTTACTTAAAAAAATTAAATATTATTTCATTTTGAAATATTTGTGTGCAGATTTAAAACATAAAGAAATACAAATGAAAAAGAAAAGTCGTCATCCAATTGAAAAAAAACACTCCAAATAGAAATAGAATGTTCCCATCCAATTAAAAAATAAATATTTATTCAACTTTTACATAATAAATGAAATTTTGAAAACTTTCATCCAATATTTTAGAAACTTTTACCATTGATTTACCATTAAACAATAACGAATAACCATTAAACATGTTTTCGAGTCAAATCTCACACTATATATAAACCGAAAATTTAATGTTTCCAAAGAGCGTTCGCGGTTTGATAATATTCGGTTTGACGTATGAATCACATACCATCACTAAAATTACACACCCATTGAACAATGAAAAATGCGGATTTGAAGCAAATATTTTACATTCGGATTGCTATAATTTGCGGACTTGTTGAGGGTCTCACATGCCACTGTGCGACTGAAATTTTGAAATGGTCCTCCTTCATCGACTTACATTATTCAAATATTCTGATCGTCTACCCGTAACCTCTCTATAAATATGCCCTACTTTGTATGGCTTATATACCATCTTCATCTTCATCTGCTCTCTCCCAACAAATATTATATTTCACCATTTCTCATCAATTGGTCTTTTGTTTCTGCCGAGTTATTCATTTGTAACATGAACATATTTCTTTGTAAAAGATCGGTGTCGAGCAGTGAATATGGCAGGATAAATGCTTGTGAGAATCATGACAGTAGTTATTGTTCTAACCGGTATGTTTGCCTTGCAAGTTTATGCTCGATATAACCTCAAAACCAATGTAAATACAGATGCAGATAATAATTACAACAAAGGAAGTTACAATCTATTTCAAGTTGTGGACATCTGACAATCTTGTACCAATTGCGCAACCCATATTCCAGATCCCAAGTGCTGCAAACAATAAAACGGGGCTGAATATGGGAGCCTATCATTCTGACTCATATGTACAATAACAATGATAAACGTGTCCAACGAGCTAATTCAGATTCTCCTGCTAATGAAAGTGGGTGTTGCTGTTATTAAATATTGGCCTTGTGTAATCTGCAGTGATAAACATGGAGTTAGCTTAAAGTATTAGAATGCAATCTTTTACAAGATAAATTGAATTGGGAAAGATACATTTCCTTAATGATCAATCGATGATTTTTTTTCTGTTTTAAGAGTAATTTTGCTATTTACAATCTTTCCTCATCAACGAGGTGATTGGTGGAATTAAAAGCTTTCATGTTTGGTTGAATAGGTTTTAATCTTCTCCTATTTACCTCTCAATTTTTTTCAGCTAATTAACGTTTTAAGTGAAGTCAGAAAACACAATATATTAATCTCAAAATATGCTCAAGGATAATCTCTTGACAAGCTTAAGGAACGAAATAATAAATCTAAGTTGGACACCTTTCAAGAGAGTTGAAAGCCAAGGGTGGCATAAATATAGTGTATGAATAGTTGCCAAGTAGTAGGACATAATAAAAAAGTTTTCTTTATATAATAAAAAAGTCTGCTTTATTGTTTTTATTTTTCTCGTATATAGGGTTTGAAAATGCTTCAATCATCAATGAGAATTTTTTAGAGTAAAATTCTTTCTAAGAATGAAGTTAGAATTGATAATCATCATTAAAGTTGAAAATAGAAAATTTGTATCTATTATAATTTGAAACATTAAAAATTTTAAAATTAAAAGAGGGGTAAACATTTATTCAAATCAAAATAGAGTAGTACAAAGCAAGGGCGTTACACACCTCTACTTATCTCCACTAAGTGGTCCAATTGTTGAGACAAATCCGGGCGTGGTTGACCCCTTACTACAATATTTCAATTTTGCAAATGATCATAAGCCCATTTAGCCAAACAATCCACAACCCCATTCCATTCTCTAGGAATGTGACAGAAAGTAACAGATTCTAAAGAAGCACACAGATTAAGAATTTGTTTTATAATTACAGTCAAATGCCAAATGACATCCTCTAAGAAAAAGGAGAGACAATTTACGATCTCACTATTTCATATTTTCCTTTAAATGCAAAATTGGTGCCCATGTAAAAATTCATAAATCATTTAACACAAATCATAATTCTATGCACACCATGAGGCACATGTATAGTACTACCTTTTCTCTATGGAAAAAACCATGGATAAGAAACTACAAAAATTAACTTTCCCACATAGTTTTATATGGTAAAAAAAGACTTACTTTACAATATATATCTTACCTTCTCACACTCATTTAGCAACTGCTCATATAGTAATATTTTAGAGACATTTTCTAATCATTCTTAGAATTTTTCCTAATTTTAAAATTATTTGTATACTTGCACGCCCCATAACATTTGTGTTAAGGCAATGAATCATGGACTATTTTCATGAAATATATATATAGTGAAGCCCAAAGAAAAGAGGAAATTTTTATTCATTCTTGGATAGGAAGTGTTAGAGTAATAAGTTATTTCACTTAATTAATTATATCATATTGGTTAATTAATTAAGTCACTTATCATTTTAGTTACTTAAGCTAAACTTAGGCACATTAATAATTAATTATTTATTAATTATTAAGTGTGCACACTAGGGTCTCCCTTTTAGGTTTCCTTTAGGGTTTCTTAATCTCCTTCATAAAGATTGATCTCTTTGTAATAATAGATTCTCTTAATGCATTTTTACTTTGAGGCTTGTAGAACATCTTGTTTTTGTTTTGAATATTTTTCATTATTTGTGATAGGTTATTGCATGCAGGTGATTCTTAGGGTTTGTGATGTTGGGTTTCTCAACTTCTTCATGGTATCAGAGTTCCAGACCTGTGGCTTCCTATTCGTCTTTTGAAGATATTTTCTCACAGTGAATTTTTCTGTGCAAGGGTTTCAAGCCTGGCTATTTTTTTGTGGATCTAGGGATAGCCTATTTTTTTGGGCATTTTTGGACAAAAGGGACCTCACCATCGAGTCCAAAAAGCCTAAAATCCTCTATTTTCATATAAAATTTGTCCATTTTGGACACAGTCGATCAGAGAGGCAAATTGTTTTTTCCCCAAGGGTGTATGGCCTAGGGAATGCTTCACGAGGCTAAAAATTTGAAAAAAAAATCAAAATTTTTAGGAAACCCTACATAGCTAGTTTAAAATTTGGGTGCCACCCGCTTGCCACCTGACGGCCACTCGGTTGCCACCCATGCACCACCACTGCCCTATGCATCGCTCAGTCCACCCTCGGTCTCTCTCAGCCCTTGAGGTCTCTACGTGTCTGTCGGTGGTCACATTGTGACCTAGAGCTCCCGCACCCTCCGCCCAACCATTGAAATCCAACATGCATTGAACCTGCAGTGGCAAAAACTAGGTTGGAGAATATTCTCCAAGAATATACTGTCGCTCCCAAGTCTTCCCAACGGTATGGGGAATATTCCCCTCATGGCATATTTCTGGCCATACAATTTTTTTTCGGTAGGGGGCGCAATTTTTTCTGGTGATGGTCAGATGGCCATCAAATTTATGCTCATGAAGAGCTGACGTTAGCATGATGTTAGCGATCGTACGACCCTCCTAGCCCCCCTCCAAGCCCTGATTTGCCTTAAAGGAGTAGTTTTTTTCTTTTTATAACTTGCGCATACGAAGTCAAAATCAGGCAAACAAGATATCACCGAAAAGATGGTTCTGAGAACTATCATGTGTGTGTAGTTTAGTTTTTAGTATTTTTCTATTTATCTACATTTAGTGTTGTTTGAAGTTAGATGTTCATTTATCGCTTCCAAGCTTACAAATTTTTCCCACGATCTCTGATTTTCACAATCTTTGCGGTGTTGGAAAGGGATTGCGGAGCTCTACGTTTCTATCATACATTTTTTATGTATCTATCCCAGGTTGATCAGTTAGTCCAGATTTGGCCCAATGGGTTTTTTGGAGATTACTTGGATGTTTTGGTAGTTGGAAGGGTGAAACTTAAATATTTTCACTTCATTTTCAATAAATGTATCATTAAATAATCTACTATTGCTTCATAGATTCCAGGGTTGTGACAGTTTGGAGTTTTCAAGTGTTTCGAGACATCGGGTTTGCTATTGCTTTATCATGATTCCTTGAGTCAATCTGTGAACCCCAATCCTAAACATGCATAAACATGGAAAACAAACATATTATTAGATTGAAATGCAAGTAACAACAAGGATTCCCCACGAAATCCATCTACAATACTCAAGATAGAAAATAAAGTGAAGAACAACAAGAAACGAAGTTAAATTATATTCAAGCAATATAAACACTTGATCCTGTGGGGGATTATTGCCAATTATGTGTAGAAATTGGCGCTTTCCTGACTCCTTTGTAAGCTTTCATGATTTGATGGAGATTGATCCACTTTCTTGATGAAGAACAAGAGGATTCCTTGAGAAAAACTTGCAATAACTTAGCTCTGGTGATAACAAATACTCAAGAAAATAGATGAAATTTCTCTAATGTGAAGATAATAACTTTGCATTCAAATAGTGGATGAAGAATGAGAGAAAGATTCCCTCATCTATAGATTTCAAAATTGGAAGAATGAGAAAGATTGAGCAATGTGGGATCATTCAACATCTAATGGGCAAGTGCCACTTCTCGAGATGTGAATGGGTGAAGGTTGAGAACATTTTGGTGATTGTGCACAATAAATGATATTAGGTGGAATTTCAAATTTGAGAAATGACATGTGAGAGGGAAAAAAGAATGAAGTAAATGCCACTTGGCTCAATGCACAAGGGCATGTAAGAGGAATGAGTGTCTTTTTGGAAGTACCCATCCACTTGGAGGGATTTTCAAATTTGGAAGAATATTCCCTTCCTTATTCCATGTTGAGAGAAAATAGGTATTTTACTAAATCAAAATAATTGATTTATTGTGCAAGTTGCATTCTGTAGAGGATGTGCCATGATTTAAGATTAGATTAATCAAAGATTAATTAATGTAATAAGAGTTTAGGAGGTGTTACAATTTTGACTTAAATTTATGAGTTGATTTAAATTAGAAATTGAGAGGAAAGGTTTAGTTAAATAAATGTTTTGGTTTATTTAACTAAGGAGGGTAATGTTAGATTAAATTAGATAAGGTTTAATTTATCCAATTTAATAAGAATATTTTGGTGATTTAATTAAATAAACTGAATTATTTAATTAAAAGAGGGATGATAGGATTAATTAAACAAAATGATTTATTTAATTAACATAGGAGAATGACATAACAAGATAAAATTTATTTATTTAATTCAAAGAGGAAATATGATGAATTTAATTAAATATAGGTTATTCAATTAAATTAGTTAGTAAAGGGGATGATTTAGGAAGAAACGATGTTAGAAAGATCAGGATCAGGTGTGTCGGTCAATTTTCCATGTCTACATTTCGCCCCTGTTTCAAGCAATGCACTTGTTGCATTGGTTCAAAGAATAAACTGATGTGATCAAAGTTCATTTATTTTTTATTTTTCAGATGCCCCAATACTGCCCCAACGGGAGGATCATGCTAGTATACTGCCCCTTGAGAGATCGAGAGGAAATGTACGATTTTTTGATTGAGATCGTGGTAAAATGTGAAAGGGGTGGTTCTATTGATCAAAGGATGAAAGATAATTCTTTAGAAAGATCAAATATTTGACATACGCAATTTTGATGATGTATAGATAGTCATTGGCCATGGGTAGCATTGTGTATTTTTTGATACAACACACCAACTTTAGATAGAAATGTTAGTTAAGATAGAAGAATAAGAAGAATAAGATGATGAAAGAAGGATCCACAAGCCTACATTATTAATGATGATGATGATGATTTGCTTACTAGGAGTTGGGATTTTAAAAGCGCCAATTAATTTATGTTTGATAACACACATAGGTACGATGCATCGAGGTATAAAGAACCAGGATGACATTAAACCTAGTATGATGGAATTTGACTTGTTAATTAGATATGAGTATTCATGTTCACACTTGACATATGGAACTTTATTCAGAATTCAGTACAAGTATTCTAAACATCTCGGACCAAAACATAGAAAAGTAAGCCTTCCTATGTGGTCAACAAGACACCTAAAATACCTTCCCTACAAACCAAACAAAGCATGCATGACCAAGTTATTTTACAAGAACATCCAACAAGCACAATAGATAAAAATATAATGATCATTTCCCTATTCCTTTCTCTCTAAATCTTTCTATTTAGACATCATTGAGAGGTCCTTGGAATGAATGTAATAAGATAAATCCAAAGAAAAGATAAAGTAAGCAAACAAGCTAATGTTCTTCATACCGTTAGCCAAGAGTAAACTATGGTGATGCCTGATGCTGATGTCCATCACAGGAAGGTCGCATTCCTAGGAAATTTTGTGATTAGGTGATGATGAGATTTTGATTAGATGATAAGCTATTGATACTCTGAGTTGATCAACTTGCTGGCTTACTAGCCTAGACATGAGACTTTGACATTTGAGCTTTCATTTTAGAACTTGCTAAACTTGCTTCTGACTGACTTACCAAAGGATGAAGATGAAGATTGATTTATTGTGAATGATGATTATTGTGGGTGAAAGCGAGATGAGACAGATGCACCATTTTTGGTTTTTTCGAATATTTGGATGTTTTTGGTGTTTTGAAATGTTTTGAGGCTATTTTTATTTTCGGGTTTTTTCAACTTTTTTTAATTTTCAAGATTTATGACCAAGGGACTAACTTGAAGACCTATCCTAGGGGTCTTGAGAGCTAATCAATAGAATATCCTTGCCTATGTTATACATGCAGAGACCACGTAGTTCGACTGACGATAGACTTGACTCAAAGATGACAAAGATGGGTAAACAGATTGCCATTGCGACAAATGCCTAAAGGACTTCCCTAGGGTGTCTCGGGGGTGATCAAAGATCAACCTTGCCTACATTCAAGCTCAAAGATGATGTAGTTCGGCTAGATGAATCTATTTTTTATTTTTTAGATTTTATATATGTTTTGGATTTTGATATGATTTGATTTTGATTGATTGATTAGGATAATGAACTTGTAAACTCTAGGAGGTTGTGTTGTCATAGAGTGAACTCGTACACAAGAGGATAATTTTTCTAAGTGTGTTAAGTCAAACAAGGTGATTTTGGATAATAAACTTATAAATTCTCAAAAATTGTGTTATCCTAGAGTAAAATCATACATAAAAGGATAATTTGACTAAGTGTGTTAAGTCAAACAAGATAATGAACTCCTAGACCCCAAGATGTTGGATTTTATCAAGAGGTAAACTTGTTCACAAGGATTGATGATTTGGTCAAATATGTGAAGAAGGATTCATCTACACATATCTAGCCAAACAAGATGATTTTATTTTTGCCTAGAAGTCTAGCATGAATGATGTTTTGAAATTTTCCAAGAGTTTGTTGGTAAGATGGGATTTGATTGATGTTTGAGATGGGTGAAGTGTGTGACTTGATCATAGATGAACCTAAGAGGACTTATTTACTAGACCAAGATTTTGAAGAACATTTTTTTCCCTAAGAGTATTTCAAACCAAAAGATCAATGTTCACATGGAAAACCATAAGACTGAATATTGCAAGCACATGCGTGGGGTTCACTTGGGGTTAATCTTGATTAATGACTTACTTTTTACCACAATCACTTCTTGCTTATTTTTTCAAATTGAATGTCCAATGTCCTAATTTTCTTTCACCCCACAAAGTGAATTATGTGGAAATCAAGAAATTAAGGCAAAGGTTACCTATTGTTGGCTTTAGTAAGAAAATTAAGAGGAAATCCAAATGCTTAGAAGCCTCTAAGGATACGAATCCCAAGGACAAGCAATAGCGTGTGAATTTGTTCAAGGCTATTTTCTTCTCCTAAAGGGTTTGAAATTTTGAAGATCTTGTGAATGTTTATTTTCAAATATTTTCAAACAAGTAAAGTCTTTTGATTTCAAGATCATGCACAATCCTAGGATGCAAAGACAATATTTTTTGGGTTCCCACTTGGATAAATTCAGTTGTGCATATTCAATGCGGATGATTAGATG